>JAQNBH010000012.1:36556394-36803894 GCA_028752905.1 Cladorhizidae sp. MBARI D1340-BT2 | reverse complement strand
ACAATTAGTTAATAGTGATCTCATTTTTTTGTCCTGCTTTCAGTTTTGTTAAAATAGATATGAATCTTTAATATCTCTACTTACAAGTTCATCTGGCCACCCATGTAGTTCTGAAGTCTATAGCTCTATTGGTGTAAGAGTTCTATTCTTTTTCCTTTTTTGTGTTGAAAAAGGAGGCGTGGCATATTAATAGCAATCCTATCAGTCTGCATTTGAGTTACCATGGCAACATAACAGAGAAAACGTTTTATTATGTATAAGACTAGTTCTGTACAAAATATAAAAACTTAAATACCCAGATGTATATACTATTATTATTATTATTATTATTATTAATATTTTTGTTATTGTTGTTGTTGTTGTTATTAAAAAAAATTATTTTATTATAAAATATTTTATTTATTCTATATTATAATGTTTTAGTGTTTATTTTTTATTGGCTATTATTATTATCTTTGTTTTATTTTTCCACGTCCAGTTACGTGCTTGACACACGTGCCTGGTTGTGGGTTGTATCATAGGCATGCACCTGGGTGTGGTTTGTTTCAGATGTGTGAATAGCTAGCAACCAGGCTCATGCAAGTCTTGGCATCTCATGAGAAGGTCATTGTAATATTTATTTTACCTGGTTTTACTTAAAAAAGCTTCTCTATATTTGCAGCTACTGTCTTATACTCTGCATGTGATGTAGCCTCACATTTTAAAGCTAGCTGTTATGAAGATGTTTTCAGTCATTAGGTTTTCAGTCACTAGTGAAGTGGTATAGCTAGCGTGACTACTGTAATAATGTGTGATGTGCATGCTAGGCTACAAAGATCATGTTCAGTGTCAAGTTACACCACAAAGCTGGAGCAGGGTTGAAGGCTAAACTGGGTATGTTTGATGCTAATAAAGAACATGGACCATGTGCCATCACCAGTATGTAACCTTAGACCATTATTAGCATCTACCTGTGTGCATGTTCTACTAACCCTTGGAAGGGAAAGGCTTGCATTTGACCTCTAGTTGACCACGAGTACAGTATTGATAGGTGTTTGTATTTTACCTATAGACGGGTCCAAGCACCAAGATCATTATAATGAAATCAAGAGAAAGAGAAGCACAGGTATATATATCTGGCTTATAGTAATCTGCCCTGTACAGAGACTATTTATGTGTCAATAATTAACTAGACGCAGAAGGTGAATCACCTTTAACAATAAAGAAGAAATATTCTGATGATGCTGTTTTTTCCCAGTTTGATTAGCACTAGCAAGTGGATTGAGTTTGTGTGCAAATTCCATGCTTAACAAATTCCTTAACATTATACGTGAATAAAATATAGGACACCAGTGTGATGAGAACATCTACTCAAGATGTCAAGCAGGTCTCTCTACAATTGAGAGGTGTGTTATGGTGGTTCACTAAGATCTTGGTATGATGACGCACTTTTGTGTGCAGTGAGCAGAAGGAAAAGATGTGTGGGGGATGTCACCAAAATTGTGTTAAGTGCATTCACTGTTTGGAAATGGCAAATTTTGGTGTCCAAGGAACATAAAGCTGCACATTCAGACAGTGCAAGAAGATCAATGCAGACAGTGATGGTGTGCACATAAACACTGCACATGCAGACAGTGATGGTGTGCACATAAACACTGCACATGCAGACAGTGATGGTGTGCACATAAACACTACACATGCAGACAGTGATGGTGTGCACATAAACACTACACAGATGGTGTTATTATAGTGCAGGTGCTCCTCCAAGTCCTAAAAGTAATTAAATATTGTAAACTCGAGTTAAGACCTCAACGCACTGACAGGCAGGGGGGAGTGGTTATCAGACAAGATATTTTGAATGTGATAAAAACATAGAAAATTACAAAATCTATATAATTATGGTGGATAATTCATCTTAAAGCCACACTGATAATACTTGATCAGATCAAAATGTGTTTAACCCCAATTCACTCTGCGATATTTGGTACATGCATTCAGTCGGGTTAGTTAAGGACAGCCAGCCACTCTAGGTGCACTTGCCTTTAAAAATCAGGAGAACGGTGCACCTTTTAGCTCTTAATAAGCATATATTAGCTATATATAGAATTTTGGTTAGTATTTGTATATATTAGATTATAGATGCACACTTGTACCTGATCACGGAGGAAGCAAATAAGGATCACAAATCTGCATATTGCATCACCTGCTTCTTTTATGCTGGGCCGAGCAGATTGTGACAATGTCACACAGACTGGAAAATATGGCACTAAATTTATATTTTAGTAAATATATTGCTGATTTTAATGTTTACTAATGGAGGTGGACTGTTTTTCATTTAGAAAACTTGTTATTCCAATTTTCCAGCAATTTCACTTTTCATTAGCTGTAATGAAGGATATTATGATTCTTTAAAAATCAATGGTATTTATTGCTTGAGAAACATCCGGTAAGTATGGGAGACATTTCATTTCCAAACACTAACAAGATTGGTTAGTGTTAGTCTTTGGCATAAAAAGAGCTCTTGGGTTTTTGTAAAACAGTAGCCAATCATGCAATGTCAATTACAAACTTCTTCTTTAATTTGCTAACTCTGTGTGTATGTTTATGGAATAGCAATCATCTACAAATAGTCGAGCCAAGTTTTGGTTTTCTTCATGGATGATGTTATGCCCTGAGCTATCCCATGCATTGAACAATCATTGATATCCTCTGCTATATACTTAACTCATGGTCACATGACTCTTTTGAAGTGACAATTTCTTATACATGTATCATTATATTTATTTAGGATATATCAGAGCAGACAAACGGCTAATGATTGTGGAATGTTTTTGTGCATGGTATATAAGCTATCATCCACACTTTGTAATAATATATCAAGGAGCACACTACATAGCACTCCTTATATTGACTTGCCACTAGTTTACTCTTTGCAGTACGTTTCCAAGCATTGGAATTGGAATTCAAGTTTTGTCAGCTTTGTCACAGTTGTATCCTAACATCATTGCTGTTAGAGTTTGTCTTTCCTTTCCCCTCTAGTATATTATATAAGCAGGATGTGGCTCCTCAGCGAAGACAAGATGATTGAAACACATTTGCTTTTAAAGTTCGGTAATACATGGCATATGAAACACACTTCCCATGTTATTACTTTGAATACTAAGTATTAATGGTGGATGAGGACTGGAGAATTGTATATATATATTATGTATATAATACATATATATATATATTATGTATATAATACATATATATATATATATGTATATAATGTATATATATATGTATATATATGTAGGAGCTGGAGTTTGGCTGGATGAGTATGGAAGAGTGGGGAAGAATAGGTGTGGCATTGCTGTTGGGGAAAGGTGTGGAGAGTACGAGATGCAATGATAGGAGGAGGTGGGCGAGTGCATTATACATCGAGTAGGAAGTGGTGAAAGAGGAGAAAGAACTGTTGTATGGCGAGTAGATGAAGGATCTTTGGTTGCCTCCCCTCCCACCCTCTTTGAACAATTGGACACTCTTTGCATTAAAGTCTTGTTGCTCGTCAATTACATATATTTGTTAGACTGGTATCAGTATTACACAAAGTTACCTTTGGACCGTCGACACATCTGCTATCCTTATAGTGGGATATTTTAGTAGGTTTAATATTTGCAGTTAGTGCTACAGAACATGGCAGCTTCCACTTCCAGCATACAATACAAAATACTTCCCAATAAAACCAATTGAACCATTAGATGAGACTAGAGAGAGAACAAGAATATTAGTGTAAGGGTAGTAACAATGTATAAATAGTGCAGTGATAACATAACCTCACATCAAGTTACCAACATATACTTTAAATGATACATCATGGTCAGTGTCATGCCCTCCAGTCAACAACACCTCTCCAGGTGAGGTCACAGCACAGGTGCATGGACAGAGTGGAGATGGTAACTCACCAACTACAACCCACTCCTCAGTCTTGGGTAGGTAGCGATGGATGGCAGATACAGATTTCCTGTCCTTAACACTCTGGCCACCTACTGCAAGTAGAGAGCCACCAAGGCAGAGTGGAGTGGATAATGCATGTCCTAATCCAGACATTGTGTTCCACATGTGAGGAGTGTTGCTAGAAGTAGCCGAGTTGCCATGAGAAGTGAGAGCTGGCAATGACACACTGTACACCTTATCAGTAGCAGAAGCAACCACATAGCCACCCATGAGGTACCACATGTCACCAACTAGGGTAGACCTCATGCTCCACAGAGGTGTTGGTGTTGAGGGTGTGCTCCACAGAGGTGTTGGTGTTGAGGGTGCACTTCACCACTGCTGACTATCAACATCCAGCATCTCAACAGTAGACACTCTACTATCATGTGACTCACCACCAGCTACCAGCAGCCACTGCTTATAGCCTACAACAGAGGACCCAGACCGTGCTGTAGGCATAGGTGGGTAGGGGTGAGTCCATTGCCTGCTGTCAGCTTCCCACACTCCCAACACATCAAGAACAGCACCTCTACAATCACACCCTCCTACTAGCACTAGCTTGTTCTTGATTCCTGCCATACCAAAGGATCTTGCTATGTATGGAGTTAGCTGGTGCCAGGCACGTGCCTGCTGATACCACTTACATGGAGAGTGAGGATCATAGGCCATCACTATGAAATTGTTATTATTCCCACGGCGAGCATATCCTCCCCCAACATACACTGTCCCATGAACTGCCACTGACTGGACACAGCCAGACATAGCAAATGACTTGTCTTGGCCTCTTGTCCACTGGATGCTCAGAGGAATTTGAACTTCTTGACTCCCTCCCTAAAAAAACAAAACAATTGTTACTTGATGTTACAGCTTACAGCTTATAATAACATTGTGTTGAAATTGCCTACAAGAGTGAAGCATTTTATCCTGCATTACGCAACAATAAGGCAATGCACTCTGACCTTTGTACACTCACACATGCATTATTATTTTGCAAGACATGAAGCATTATGCAACATGACCACACCTTTATAACCACACCTTTATACGAGAGTATACTGACCAGCACATCGAAGGGAGGCTTGGCAAGGATTGATATTGCCAGTGTTGTGCCAAATCCCTCGCTTGTTATATTACACTTCTTTTACTGTGCATGTGCTCTCTCACATTTCCTTCCTCCCAAACAAGTTAGATTATCGTTATCATATAGCCATTGCCAACACCAGAGAGACAGATATATAACTGGTGTAGTAGATAGTATTTGCATCACTAATTAGCTATAGTGGAGATCAAGCTATCATATTATGCATCGTTTAAGCTCTAATATAAATGTTGATTATATAAGTTTTCAAGTCAGGCACGGTGCACACAGAAAGACCCATGTGTACATGCAGAAGGTCAAAGGTTTCATCTTTGCTGCATTTGGGGGGAAATCTATGATGTGTTCTCATACCACCCAGAAACCAATGGCCAGGATGAGTGCACAAAGCAGATGTTTAAGAGGGCACTGTCCAAATATAGAAATGACTGACTTGAACAAGTAGCTTGAAGCTAGACTTGACTATTCATCAAGGCTGGTCAGTGTATCTGTTGTAGCATATTGCTGTTAGTGATGTATTTTGTACTTAGCATAGCAGACGTGGATCTAGAGTGGTGGGTGTGGTGGTTGCAACTCTCCCCTTGGGCTGCAAACCAAGGTTGTAACAAGCAAAGCTAAACCACATGCTCTTTAGGTATGAAAATTAAAATAATACGATGCCCACTCCTACATGATTATATTTTATGTCGTGTGATGTAGCAACAGCAAGAGTCAAGGTGACTTCTTCATGGCTTTTCAGCTAAGCACTAATGATGTGCTAGCCAGCCTAGCAGCTGTCAAAACTCTTTGAATGCCCCTAGGACATGTACAATTTCCAAAGATGGGTGACCTTCAGCCAGTTCAATATTTGGCACCAGGAAGTGGAGGCTCACTTACTAAAACTCCAGTATAGAATTATGTGCATATCATAAATACTGGCAGCCACTGGGTTTTACATCTAATGTAGAGCATCCAAGGGCACAGTGTTGTTATATGACAGCCTCCCTACCAGAACCAGCAGGTCTTTGTGTTTTAAATTATCTAAAAATAATTATTATTATTTAAATTAAAAAAATAAAAAATGAAATCCTTTGACATGTTGTCTCTCAAGCGGTGAATGGCGTTGAAGAATATGTACATCAAATGATATTACTACATCTTAATACATATCTGTTCTTATCATTGATGCGGAATCAGATTCGCCGAAGTGCCTTGCCTGGTGAAACATTATTTGGGAAGCTATCTTACCATTGAGAAATAGAGAGATGGGCTGAAGGCATTAGTTGTGAGAAAGAGAGAGACAGGCAGGAGGCAATGGTTGTGAGAAATAGAGAGACAGGCAGGAGGCAATAGTTGTGAGAAAGAGAGAGACAGGCAGAATGAAGAATGGATTGTCAATGACGCAAGGAGGGAGCTCTGTAAAATATTATAAGCAATTTGGCACGTTAGTCAGCTCATCAACTAGCAACTAGTTAGAAATAAAAGATCTTGAATAGTGAAATTATGTTGCAACTTTGAATTGCTTTGGCAAGATAATAGTTGAATTGAATGTTACTGAGAATAATTGGTTTTGCTAGATTGGTTATCATCCGTTACTATACTTTACAAGTTAAACAGGTAATATGACAAGTGGGATCATTTGCCATACAACTCTTCCAGTGAAATATTGATGTATATACGTTGAGACAAAACATGTAAGCAGCAGATGAAACAGAATAAGCACCCTAGATCAGTGAGGTATCTACTTAGAACATCCCATGGGCTTGGGCAGGGGCACAGAGTGAAATAATAGTAAGGATAGTGAAGCAAGTAAGAAAAAGGGGCTGAAGTATTGCTTTGGAGAGTGACTGATGGAACGGAGTAGAGTGAATTACAGCACGTCCAATAGTTCAGATTGTCTCTAGCTCTGAATATCACACAGGAGCAAGCAATTAACCCTTGCCCACCATCATCTGTATTTGATGATTCTTGAGCTCGGGCATGACCATCCCAGTCTGGATGGGATTTTAGAGTCTGGGTGACCTAGGGCCAATTTCCTGTGGCCAGAACACCTAGGCCACTCATTAATAATTGATACTCATGTTCCTCGCTTTCTCTGGAAGCTGCTCACATAGCCATTTCCTGCTAACTGTAATTATGCAGTATGTGATTGTGATGGAGCTGCCACATATCTCACACAAAACCCAAAATAGGGGAGTGAGTAATCTTCATTTGGCTGAATAGGCACTCAACATATCATTTTAAAGCCACAGAATAAGCAACAATTTGATCAAAATTACTTGCACAGAGGAAAGAGGGGAAAGTTATGGTGATTTAAAAAAATTCGTTACAACTGCCAGGCAGCTCCAACCTTGCAGCCACCATAGGGCTGCAGACCTCCCACACATCCGAGACCTGACAGTAGGCGAACAGAACACCAATAGAGAGTTAACTAGTACAAACCCACACACTTAGAATTAATCATGATGTGATGTAGCATAGCTGATAGTTGTGAATGTGTAGCTACCAGATTGGACCATGTAGTCAGCTAGCACTTGAAGAATATTACCTTATATGGATAAGTGCTTATAAGGGGGTTTGGCCACCATTAAAAGGTGGCCAAATAGCTTACCCTGTGTTGTAGGGTGATTGTGAATAAGAGTTGAACCAGAATCAATAGGCCAATACGCAAATAAGGAGACTAACCTACCGTATAAAGGTAGTCCCTCATACTTGGTGGCAGCTCGGAACAGAACTATGCCAGCAGACCAACTGCAGGCTAGCTACCAACAGAACAGACTGAGGAGGAACAAAAGTCAAACTCAGCACACAGAGAGAGAGCTGAGTATCAGTGGACTGACCAAAGACAACAGCAGAAGAAAAAGATCTAAAGCATATCAGCAGAGAGTCAGACGAAGAGTAATTCAGAGAACAGACAATGTCATGGAAATTACAACACACTCAGGTAAAGAAGCCCGACCTCAGCAGTTCAGAGGAAGAAGAGGAGAGAGAGGCATCTCTGGCTTCCGATCGCACAGTAATGGAGTGGTAATCACTCTCTCCATAATGGAGGTCATAACCAAGGTACAGTGCCAAATGGCTGATCGATATAGAGAGGATGAAGAGCGACGAGAGGATGATAGACAGAGGAGAGAAGAGGAGGACAGGAGGTACGAGAGAAGGAACGCTAGAAGCAGGATCTGGAGATGCGTAGAAAGGAACAGGAATGATACTGAGACGAGCAGCAAGCTCGGAGGGAAGAACAGGAAGCACGATGACGAGTCGACATCGATGTGAGGAAGAGGACGAGTAATGCAGATCAGATGATAGGAGGAGGAGAGGCACATGGAAGACACAGGTGCTGTCGTAAGAAGGAGGACCAGAGTACACCAGTGTGGAGACCCGTCACCAGGAGATGAACAGAGACGTGAGGAGGCAGATATCCAGAGGATGAGGATTACACTAGTCACCTGTCAGATGGAGGAAGACAAAGAAGCCAGGAGGACACAAAGAGAGTGCCCGAGCATGCTAAGATCCAGGTCAGCGATGACGTGACGATTTTCTGTACACATTTCAACTCCATATTGAAAATTTGGGGGTGGCCCATCATACTGGACAGCTACCACATGAGGAGAGTGTATGCCTCTATGCCTGAAGGACAAGGACGGACTTTGACTTAGCAAAAGAAGCCTTACTGGAATATTTTGATATTGGGACTCATACTTTTCGGAAAAGATATCAGACAAGCAGACAAACAAGAACTGGATTGACTTTTTCCGAAGGAGGGGGGTCCTCCAAAAAAAATGGCAGAAGGGATGTAAGACCATAGCACAAATGCAGGATCTGAAGAACATGGAGGACACGATGGCAAGGAGGTGGGATTGATGCAGAAAGTGGGTGTGTGATAGGAAGCTGGAGACAGGAAAAGAGGCTATGCACCTGACTGACAGCTACTGACAACAGGTCGTGGGTGTTGGACCAGGAATGAAGACCATATGCCAGAACAGCAGGATGCCAGCCACGGAGGGGAGTTGCAGCGGACGACCGAAGCAGACCGCGGCAAGTCCGAGACCATACCACACTGAGGAAGACCAGCCAAGACCCTGGATGCAACCAAAGTTCGACCCAAAACTGGGGCCCAGATGTTTTGGGTGCAATCAGTTTGGACACATTGCCAGCAGTTGCCCACAAAAGACAGCAGCCATCCACCTGGCCATGAACAGAAGCCAACACATGGTCTGCAGTGGGGAGATCACTGGGCAGAGAGTGTGTAGCATGCAATTGGACTCTGGTACCATAGTCCACTCATAGTGGGTGCCAGTGGAGGCAATCAGCCTGAGGATTATAGCTTCCAAGCCTTTCACTGGGAAGCCCAGAGACTTGTCACTGGCCAGAGTCTCACCATGGGGACGGAAAGAAGTTGGACCTTGAGGTGGCTGTCCAGGGTGACTTTGAGTATGATGCTCTGCTGGGAGTGTATTGTGCCTTTCTTGTGGACTTTGGGAAGCAGGTTGAGCAAGGAAGAGTAGGTGATGACAGTCCACACCAGAGCACAGCAAGAGGAGACAACACGAGGCATTGGATGCAACAAGTGGGGCAGTGCTCATAACCCTCAACCAGCATAGCAAGCAGAAGATAACGAAGTGCCAAGAATAGACAGAGTAGAGAGAGACGAACAGGAGGGGAAGGAGAAAAGCACCTACCTGGGGGAGCTAGATGATGACTTGTTCGGACTGGCAGTCACTAAGGAAAGGCAGACCCATAGCCAGAACTAGGATCTGCAGAGTATGTTCTCATCAGCTGCAGATTATGTTCTCATTAGCTGCAGATGTCCTCCACCCGCTAGATGGAGGGGGTGAGAAGATGAGGGAAGACCAGCAGATGGATCCTACCCTCCATGCGATCAGGGAACAGACAGAGGACCCAGAAGGAGAACTCACAATGAAGGATGGCCTCATCTACTACATCCAGTGAACAGACAGCCCTGAAGAAGATGTGGAGCAGCCGGTTCTCCCAGAGAACAATCATCTGCAAGTTATCAGACACAACATACCAAGTGCGCATGAAGACAAAAAGAAGCAGGTCAGGGTCTTCATGTGAATATGTTAGCGGAGTGGAAGTCGCCATCGGCAATGTGCATGGCAGCCAACCAGGAGACCGATGGGTCAAGAAAAGTCATGCACACAGCAGAGGACAACCCAATGTGGACCTGAGCCGAAGATAGATCGAAGACTGGAGATCAGCTCAGAGTTCTCAAAACAGCATCTAACAAAGGGCTACTGGCAAGGTACTGGTGGAGAAGAGCTCCCGGCATAAGATAGCATTTGTAACCACAATGGGTAAATACCAGCTCAGGGTCATGCCTTTCGGACTGATCGGAGTATTCCAGAGGCTGATGAACAACCTTCTGGGGGCTTTCACCGAATATGCAGCGGCCTACATGGACAACCTGGTGATTTTCAGCTGATCCTGGACCGACCATCTCCATCTGGCCTCGGTGTGTGAGGAGCTTGGGAAGGCACAGGACTTACAGCAAAACTAGCCAAGTGCCAGCTCAGTCAGAGGCAATGCACATACTTGGGTCATGTTGTTGGGTGAGGATAAGTTCGCCCAAAATAAGCCAAAGTAATAGCCATCAGGGAGTTTCAGCAGCCCACCCAGAAGAAAGATGTGAGGTCATTCCTGGGGCTGGCGGGGTATTATCACTGTTTTATCCCAAACTTCTCCATGACAGCACCCCCCATATCAGACCTGACAAAGAGGGACAGTCCCGACCAAGTAAAGTGTGGCGAGACCAAGCAGAAAGCATTCGACCAGCTCAAGCGTGCACTGGCATCAGGAGCAGTGCTATGAGGACCACACTTCCCACCACTCCCTTCCTTGTACAGACAGATGCATCGGATGTGCGGGTAGGTGCAGTGCTTAGCCAGTTGGACCACCAGGAGGAAGAGCACCCAGTTGCTTACTACTCGAGGAAGTTACTACCGAGGGAGACAAGATATATGACAGTCCAAAAGGAGTGCCTGGCTATTGTCGAAGGAATCCGACATTCCAGTGTACTTCACTGGCGTGCAGTTTACGGTCCAGACTGACCATTGCTGTCTGGTGTATTTGGGCAAGATGAAAGACATCAATGGCAGGTTAACGAGATGGTCCCTAGCCCTACAGCCCTACCGATCCACAGTCGTCCACAGACCCGGGTCTGAGCACAACAATGCAGACGGCCTCTCCCGGCAGGCATGGGACAAGACAACATCGTTGCTCCAGGAGAAGAGGAGGGAGGAGTATCAGGGAGCTCCAACCTGCAGCCACCATAGGGCTGCAGACCTCCACACCATCCGAGACCTGACAGTAAGGCGAACAGAACATCAATAGAAGAGTTAACTAGTACAAACCCATAAACTTAGAATTAATCATGATGTAATTAGAACAGCTGATTGCTGTGCGTGTGTGGCTACCAAATTGGACCATCTAGTTAGCTAGCACTTGTACAATATTACCTTATATAGATAAATGCTATAAGGGGGCCTATATAAAGTGGCCAAACAGCCCCCTCTGTCATTCTGGTGCGTATTCCTACAGTAGCGGTCAAAAAAACATGCCGGTTGCATTTATTTTGAACGCACGAAGACGCTTACCATTTCCAACCATTACTAAAATTTAACAACCAATGCTAACAAATGCTAACAGTCTCCACCTCCACTTCTCCTGCTCTCCTTCTCCACCTTCTCCACCTGCTCCCCCTTCACCACCTGCTACCCTTCTCCACCTGCTACCCCTTCTCCACCTCCTCCACCAGCTCCCCTTCACCACCTGCTACCCTTCTCCACCTGCTACCCCTTCTCCACCTCCTCCACCTGCTCCCCCTTCACCACCTGCTCCCCCTTCTCCACCTGCTACCCCTTCTCCACCTCCTTCACCTGCTCCACCTCCTCCACCTGCTCCCCTTCACCACCTGCTCCCCCTTCACCACCTGCTCCCCCTTCTCCACCAGCTCCCCTTCTCCACCTCCTCCCCTTCTCCACCTGCTACCCCTCCAACATGCAACCCTTTATATCCGTCATCGGAGCTCGGTAAATAAATAGATTCATCCAAAATTGAATATCTTGGTGACATGATTCTAATTGTCTCTTTCTTAGCATATTTGAGAATGAGGTTTCTAGATTAAAATGGAACCAGAACAAACTACTCAGCCGGATATCTGTTTTGGAGGAAAAAGTTCAAATGCCTCATGTTTTAATGCCTCATCCCAGGCTTCTTCCACTATCGACTACTCCTGCTTTCATTCCTCCAGCCCCAGCTATACTCATCCATCTCTAGCCTTCACTCCTCCAGTTCGTCCTCTGTTGAGATTTTTGTCCTCAACTGATATAGACAAAGAAAAACTTTGCTCAGTCGAAGAAGTTATGACCAGATACCACTCACTGCAGGCTGCAAGTAAAGCTGGGGCTTTAACATGCAAGCTAGCCAAGGAAGCCATCTTTGGGGAGACATATTAAAGCGGTGTACATGTACTCCAATGTGGAATAGGGAGTTCTAAACACTCCCAGCAAATGAACTTCTACAGCTGAAGCAAGTTATGCTCGGGCGGTTTCCAGCATTCTGGAGCAATCTAATTGAATTTGAGCCGAAATGTTTTGAGGCTCTACAACATTTATGTAAGAGATTCAGACTAGCAGTTTTTTTTTAAATTTTGGGGTGTATTTTATTTGTAATGATTTATGATTGTTCTATATATGCTGAATAAATTTTGAATTGACCTGCATAACCTGCATAAGTAGTCACTCATGTTTTGAACATTGTGTGTGAAATATCCAACAATAACCACAGCCCACAATTTTTACTCACAGACACAGACCACCTCAAACAAGACATTTTAATAACCATCACAACCCACAAGTAATCAATACCACCTTATGACAAAGCAGACAATTAGTCTAAAGGCTGGTTCACAACACGATGCTGGCCGAGCGGAGCGTTGCATTGCGTCCGAGCGTGACGTTGCGTCGTGTTGTGAACCTCAAACGCAATGGAGCGCAATGCGATGGAGCTGTATTCTCGATTAGAAAAAAGTTCTAATCCAGCGTCTGAAATGCAGCGTCGGACCAATCAGAATGCTATAATCTATCACGTGCCGCTGACCAGTTTAGCCAGTATCAAGTGTCGATTGACGAAGAAAAGTTGCTGTCAGGAGATTCCCGTAGGTGACTGGAAGTCAGTGGCAAGTCAGGTAAGAATGGTCTAGCTATAACTAGCTATAATATAAAGAATGGCCTAGCTATAACTAGCTATAGAAAGAATGGCCTAGCTACAACTAGTTTCTATAGAGTGACTACAATTATCCACATATTGATATGATAGGTTGGAGAAGGAGCAATCTCAGAACACTGTTGCAAAAAGTGGAAGACACTGAGGGATCGGTATGTAAGGGAACTGAAGAAGAAGAGTCCCAAGAGGGTGATGCAGGTCCATGGTTATTTCATACTGGCCACTGTTTTCTGTCATCATTTTTACACAATATTTGTGAACATTGATTTCCCCAAGAACCCTATTCCCTACCACCTACCAATTATCATGAATATGTAAAATAATTATTTTAAGCCAATTTTGTGTACTGATACGTTGAAAATATTTACTAGACAATTTATTAGCATTGTGTGTTTATGTATGCTAAAACATAGTTGTATTGCCATATTAGCATTGTGTGTTTATGTATGCTAAAACATAGTTGTATTGCCAGGGGACATCTCGAGATGTGCTTGAGAAGTAGTCCCTGAAGGTATCTCTCGTGGAAGCAGCGGATTGTGAATACCTCAGAATACCTCAAGATCAATTGGACTTTATATAATGAACAAGGTACAAAGGGGGGGGGGGAACCCTGCTGCTTCCAGCACGTGATTTGGACTCCATTCCAGTACATGGCTCCTCTTTGATGGTACAAACTGTTTATCGTCCCGTACGAAAGTTGAGGACAGTGAGGTCTGCAAAATCATAGAGGATACTTCATGACAGAGAGACCTAACAAATTAATTTTTTTAGCACTATACTTGTGAGTTGCCTGTAGCAATAAATCTCGGAGCGAGTGCCAAACTTTCACCTGGGGAGATATCAGCTCTGAGAGAGCTGTCATGGCTGTGATGGGTCAGGTATGGACTGACCTAGTAACTTTTATTATCTACACTTTGGCACATACAAAACATACCTCAGCTAAAAGAGAGTCAAACCTCTCCCTAGACATCCTCAAATATCTGAAATGACTCGGGGTCAGACAGCCTTGTAGGAGATTGTTCTAATCTCCATGCTTGGTACAGCGATCGAATATAGGGCGTACCCACATCCTTCTCTTCCACTTTCTTCGTCTCCTACTAGCCAATAGCAAGATCAAATCGAACTCTTCTTCACTGTTGCTGTCAGTGCTGTCGCTTTTGTTATGCGCGGTTCAAAATGAATAGGGTCAAAGGTCATTTGACACACGACACTGGCCGAGCGGAGCGTTATGTTGTGAACTGGCAAATGCAACGCAATGCAATGCAATGCAATGCAACGCAATGCTCCGCTTGGCCAGCGTCGTGTTGTGAACCAGCCTTAACACTGCAAAAACATTTCTTTCAACAGCAACTGTCAATTGACACAACCAGC
This sequence comes from Cladorhizidae sp. MBARI D1340-BT2, assembly GCA_028752905.1. NCBI lineage: Eukaryota > Metazoa > Porifera > Demospongiae > Poecilosclerida > Cladorhizidae > Cladorhizidae sp. MBARI D1340-BT2. The sequence continues at coordinate 36,789,244 of JAQNBH010000012.1, read as the reverse complement.
AAAAAAATATCAGTACCCAGTAGCTTCCCCACGCAGTTCATCATATTGGGCATGACTTTTCTTAGATGTCAGATATACTTGGTGGACTTAGCATGGCTAACAGTCTTCCAACATTCTTGCATTCCCTTCACCAATTCGTCCTTCGTCCTTGGTTTGACCTCCCTCCACATGCACTCTTTCAATTCATGCCATACATTTTCAATGGGGTTAGCATCGGTGACTCTGGTGGAGTCCTCCACAAGTTCACACAGTTCTGGTCCATAAATATCTTAGCCATGTGTTTAGAATCATTATCTTGCATGAACCTATGATGGTCAGGGAAAATGTCCTGCAGAAATGGAAGTAGAGTCTTATCTAAAATTTTGCAATACAATGGGGCCCGCATGATGCCTTCAAAGATGCAAATCCCACTTGCACCTTGACACGGATCTTCACTGGATGTTTTGGCCTGTAATTGATATCAATACTAATCAGTAGTGCAAATGTTAATAATCACCTAGTTTTGTGGCATCTTATTTCTAAACCTTGGTTTGTTCTTGGGGGTTCACCTCTTTTATGGCAGAAGAAGTGCCTGTGAGTTTCAAGTTTTATCAGTCCACACGACATCTTCAAACCCGCCAGATGCTTCTGCAAGATATTGCTGTGCCGATTCAAATCTCTTCACTTGTTAGAGATGGGTAGAGGATATTAAAAGTTAACCTGGCCTTCCAGCTAGACTAGTTATATACAAACCTTATTGACATGTCGGATAAGTTGGCAGTAAGAGCTGCCACGAGAGGTCTACCAGAGAGCAGTCCGAAAACGGAGAACTGGGCAGAGAGAGATAGCATAGCCTCGAGATTGCAGCATATGGTGAAGCTGGTATGCAGTGGTCTCATCATAATGCTTCATCTGTTCATCCACAAACTTTTTTATTTCTGCTGACACAATAGGAGGCCTTCCACTGCCTTCTGCCTTCCCACCTGGCAATGGTTCCTGTTTTGTAGTATCAGAACATAAAATTTCTTATGCCCCGACTACTCGCAAGTAAGCCTTCATTGCCCAGCATTTTAGCGATGGTTGTTGACTTGTAGCCCTCTCTCATCAAACAGAGTACCCTTTGTTTTTTGTATGCCGTGTAAACAATAATGCTTAAGAAAACTGCTAAGGGATACTAAAACAAGAGCAAGAAGATATAAATATTAGAGAAATACTAGAGAGAGGGAAGGGGACTTATGCTTTGACGGTGAAATGAAACGGCTTCAAGATGGAAGACTTCCGCTTGCTCGACTTTATCACTGGACTGGAGTAAAAAAAAACCCTGGAAACTGACGCTCAACTTTTAAAAAATGGAAACTTATGCTCAACTACACACTACAAGAAGATGGAAGCTAAATGCTTTGAAAGATCGAACATGCTCGGTTGCTTCCAAGCTCAGTGTCCCGCTTCAAAGAGCATGTGCTGCAACTGCTTTGCGGACATTACGTTTTCTACCATTTGTTTCCAGTCCCTATTTGCCAACGTTTATTTCCGTTCATTCCCATTGGTTTCCGTTCGAGTTATTTCGGTTTGCACTTTTTAGCATTTACGGCATGCATTGTTTAACGTTGAACGCAATGCAACCGACATGTTTTTTAGTTGAACCAGACCAGCAGACAAGCGAGGAGACTAATCTACCATATAAGGTAGTCCCCCACAACAACTTTTAAGGTTTATTTTAATTTTTAGTTTCCACAGCCCCCCCCCCCCCCAGCTACTAGCCCAACCCCCCAGCTACTAGCTCAACCCCCCAGCTACTAGCACTCTCTTACACTTCCACAATTCCTTATACAGCCCCCCAAGAATAACCTAAAACTGCTGTGACAGGGCATGAAATTTGCCAGATGTTTAGTGATCATCCTGAGGTTTGTTGCCTCTGGCTGGCTCTTTATGGATGTGGTGATATCACATCTCCCTGACCATGTCTGTCCAGGGAGTGGCTCCTGCTCTTATTTGGTTTCTAGTACTCCAGGCCTGCCTGCAAAATACGTCCTGTTGATCCTGAGGAACTAATTACAACTCCATCAGAATAGCTGAGTAAACTACATTGACCATTTTGGGCTCAAGACTTTTTTTAGGAGTGTGGAACTCAAACTTGTGGTGTACATGACTTGCCTATATCTTGTGGTGTACATGACTACCTACATATCTCGTGGAGCACATGACTGCCTATATCTTGTGGTGTACATGACTACCTATATCTTGTGGAGCACATGACTGCCTATATCTTTTGGAGCACATGACTGCCTATATCTTGTGGTGTACATGACTACCTATATCTTGTGGAGCACATGACTGCCTATATCTTGTGGTGCACATGACTGCCTATATCTTGTGGAGCACATGACTGCCTATATCACATGACTGCCTATATCTTGTGGAGCACATGACTGCCAATATCTTGTGGAGCACATGACTGCCTATATCTTGTGGTGCACATGACTGCCTATATCTTGTGGAGCACATGACTGCCTATATCACATGACTGCCTATATCTTGTGGAGCACATGACTGCCTGTAACTTGAACTCTCACTACTGCTACAATAAGCAGTGGCTTAGTTTCTTTCTGCCAGCTATGAGCACATATTTTGTAGAGTGATTTGATGTACTGAGGACGGCAAAAATCACTGCTAAAGTGCTACAGGGGTGGGGCTTCACCATATGCATATTCTATTGTGGATGATGACAGAGTTTACACCTTATGGGTTTAGGTACCATGCACATGATATATTAACTGGTTTAGGCGCCATGCACATGATATATTAACTGGTTTAGGCGCCATACACATGATATATTAACTGGTTTAGGCGCCATGCACATGATATATTAACTGGTTTAGGTACATGCACATGATATATTAACTGGTTTAGGTACATGCACATGATATATTAACTGGTTTAGGTACATGCACATGTGATCTATTAACTGGTTTAGGTACCATGCACATGTGATATCTATATATATAGCCAGAAATGTTGACGGTCAAAAGTTTTGACTGTTTTGGATATTTACGGTAATACAATTTGACGGTGGTGGATGAGCCTATAAAATGGGTGTGGCAAGATCTACTTGTGGCAGATCAGGCAGCTTCGAATTTTCTTGTTGCAAAAGAGGCCACCATATCTACTATCATCAATATGGGCCCCTACTTTTGGAGAAGAGCTGAACTGTAAGTGTGAGTCTAGCAAGCGCATGCATCCTTACGCTGATGCTGTCATGAGCAACAATGTAAACATCCATTTGAATGGCTGGTCAGTCACTGATGCTCACCTTTCTCACCTGCTAACTTAACTTCTTGGTCTGATAACTCCTTGTTGGTACCCTGATCTGCAGGTTTGCTTAACCAAGACATTTGTTTCAGCAAAAATAAAGGTTGAAAAGTGAACTTGGTTACAGCAGTCGTGCATCATACATATGGTGTTTTTAAAAATTTATTGGCGGTAATTTTATTTGGCGGTTTTATCTTCGACCGCCAAATCAATTTGCCGTCAATATTTCCGGATATACGGTGCATAAAAAAATTATTATCTAGAGTTTCATTCAGTCCAAAATTGAGTCTTTACAAATTGGCGGAGTAAATGGCAAGTGTGCCAAGTGCAAGTGCATGGTGGAAAGAAATGAGGTTTATGCTACACTATATTCATACACTATATTCATAGACTATATTCATACACTATATTCATGCACTATATTCATGCACTATATTCATGCTGCACTATATTCATACACTATATTCATACACTATATTCATACACTATATTCACAAAGTATAACAAAGTATATTCATGCTACACTATATTCATGCCCCAACAAATTATCTAGTTGAGGATGATCAGCTATAATATTAATGACAATATGTATATTATGACCACCATAATTTTGACATTAAATATGTCACATGATCAAGTTGAGCATCAATCAGAATACTTAATACTAATCTGAATCTGGTGATGCCAGTCCATCAAAAGAGTGCTCTTCATTAGTTTTGTGTATGAGAGTAGGACTAGATATAGCATCAATGACCACAGCTCGAGCATAGCCATTCTTGCCAAAGGTTCTTACTCTTGGAGTACTGATGTAGCCTTCCTTCTCTGGCCTCTAAAGAGCTATCTAGCACTGCCTCAGTCACTGCATTTGTTAGCTTCTTCAGTCTGCCTTTGCTGCTTGGAAGGATGGGCTTCTTCCTGAAGGGAGTCATACTTCCACCACATGCATTAAATACACTTAACAACAGCTTTCTTCACCATACTATATGTGGCTAATATTGGCACATGTGCAATAAATAAAATCATGTTTTTAACATTTGTGCTGATTGCAACCGAGAATCAGCAACCGAGTCACATAATTTAGCACGATTAAAATGCTCGCACAATTCTCATGATTTACGGTATACAAATTTTCTTTCTATAGTGATTATATATATTATTTAAGTGTAATGCATGGTCAAGGTTCTAACAACCACAAATAACCTTGAAACTAGGTTGTAGCAAAAATATCAACGACCTAGACACCAAGATGTTTGCTGGCTACAATCAAGTTGGCACAGCCATTCCACAACAGCAACAGTTGGTGGTTATTCCAAAGGTATTCATTCACCTTGTGGACCTGTGGTTGCAAAACAAGGCTTTGTCTTGCTTTATATGGCATCACATTCCTTCATAACTTGACACCACACCCCTCCTGATCACATGGCTTGCCTCCATCACATGCATACATACATACCCACTATACATGCAGTATCACACCACACCCCTCCTGACCACAGCACTTGCCTCCATCACTATATACATACATACCCACTATACATGCAGTATCACACCACACCCCTCCTGACCACAGCACTTGCCTCCATCACTATATACATACATACCCACTATACATGCAGTATCACACCACACCCCTCCTGACCACAGCACTTGCCTCCATCACTATATACATACATACCCACTATACATGCAGTATCACACCACACCCCTCCTGACCACAGCACTTGCCTCCATCACTATATACATACATACATCACACCCCTCCTGACCACAGCACTTGCCTCCATCACTATATACATACATACACCACACTCCTCCTGACCTTTGTTGACCCGAGTACTTTCTGACTTGTCTGCATCTTCTCTGTTAATCTCTTTAGCTCTTCACTGAGTTGGGCCAGTTGCTCATCCTTCGAAGCCATTTCTCTTTCCTTGGTAGCCTCTAGGCACTCCATAGAGATCTTTATAGCAATTACTAACATATACATCTCATCCATTAGTTGGTAAAAAGTAACTTACCTCCAGCCTCAATGCTCTTTCTTCAGCTGCTTCATACTTTGCCTGAGAAACATAATGGATGATTCCAAAGTGATCTATAATCATACTAGCAGAGTATTAAACACCAGCACATATTAATAACTATTAGCAGATTATTAACTACTAGCACCGTATTAACTAAGCACAGTGTTAACTACTAGCACAGTGTTAACTACTAGCACAGTATTAACTACTAGCACAGTGTTAACTACTAACACAGTATTAACTAATTAACTACTACCACAGGTATTAACTACTAGCACAGTATTAACTACCAGCACAGTATTAACTACTAGCACGGTATTAACTACTAGCAGTATTAACTACTGGCATAGTATTTACTACTAACACAGTATTAACTACCAGCACAGTATTAACTACGTACTAGCACAGTATTAACTACTAGCACAGTATTAACTACTAGCACAGTATTAACTACAAGCACAGTATTAACTACTAGCACAGTATTAACTACTAGCACGGTATTAACTACTAGCACAGTATTAACTACTAGTACTGTATAGAATACTAACACATTATGGTATTAACTACTAGCACAGTATTAACTATTAGCACAATATTAACTACTAGCACAGTATTAACTACAAGCACAGTATTAACTACATGCATAGTATTAACTACTAGTACAGTATTAACTACTAGGACAGCATTAACTACAAGCACAGTATAGAATACTAACACATTATTAACTACTAGCACAGTATTAACTACTGGCATAGTATTAACTACAAGCACAGTATAGAATACCAACACACTAGCACAGTATTAACTACTAGCACAGTATTAACTACTAGCACAGTATAGAATACTAACACACTAGCACTGTATCAACACACTAGCACTGTATTAACTACTAGCACAGTATTAACTACTAGCACAGTATGACTGCCCACTTTATCTGTGTTTTTTTTAAATGACAATTATATTTAGTACAGGTCAAAATTAACTTTATGTTGCGTTGGATTCCCATGTAGAATCCATGGAGTGCGTGAGGGGGAAAAGGGGAAAAAAGAAGGGGGGGAAAAAAGAAGGGGGAAAAAGGGGAAAAAAAGAAGGGGGAAAAAACAACCTCCCCCAATTTTCATCGAACAGTGGGTATTGCTGTTCAAATATGGAAATGTAAACTTGCTCGTCTGAAGAAGGGCAAAACAGGATAACAGGGTTTCATTAAAACTTAAGTATGTGGTCACAAGCACCCACGTACTTACGTTTTAGTGCCTAATAAATAATGTGGTTGCATAGAGTATGGCTTCCTCTAGCCACGGGTGCTAATTTGAACTCTCTAGCACTTAGCAATCTTGATATATTTATGTGGCAAAATCAGGTAATCAGGTTTTGAGGTACCCTCACTTTAGCTCCTATAACTTTGGTATAGTTGTAGCTATTAAAAATATTTTATATCAAAAAGAGAGCAAAAAGAGAGCACAGAGAGACCTATCTTTTGAGCTATATATCAAGTCCATAACATGAAGTTTGCATAATTTTATGGAGCTATAAAGTGGTAACCACAAGTTTTTAAACACTTTACTACAAAAATGGTTTTGTCACCCCAGCTGAGTATATCTTGCAGGCACCCACTATGCTGTTCTCAGTGGTCTAGGCTGGGCACATGCAGCAAGCACCCACTATGCTGTTCTCAGTGGTCTAGGATTAGGCTGGGCACATGTAGCAAGCACCCACTATGCTGTTCTCAGTGGTCTAGGCTGGGCACATGCAGCAAGCACCCACTATGCTGTTCTCAGTGGTCTAGGATTAGGCTGGGCACATGTAGCAAGCACCCACTATGCTGTTCTCATGGTCTAGGATTAGGCTAGGCACGTGTTGCAAGTAGATATAAAGTACACCCAACGCTATGATTCTCCCTTGCCTCACACATGTCAGGATATTTAAACACATGTGGACAACACTAAGACTCTCCCTTGCCTCACACATGTCAGGATATTTAAACACATGTGGACAACACTAGGACTCTCCCTTGCCTCACACATGCCAGGATATATAAATACATGTGGACAACACTAAGACTCTCCCTTGCCTCACACATGTCAGGATATTTAAACACATGTGGACAACACTAGGACTCTCCCTTGCCTCACACATGCCAGGATATATAAATACATGTGGACAACACTAGGACTCTCCCTTGCCTCACACATGTCAGAATATATAAATACATGTGGGACTCACCTCCAATTCCCTGGTTCTTATTTCCGCAGCCTCACACCTTGCCTAAGGAACAAAATTGATAGTAGACAAGTTCCACCATCACACAATTCCACCATCACACAATAATTTATACCTCCTCCATTTTCAGCTCCTTGGTGAGCAGCACCTTCCCTATGTCCAGGATCTTCAAACCATACACACCCTCCACGTCCCCCTTCACACTCTGCACAACATCCAGCACCCCCTCACAGGATGGCCTTTTCTCTGGTATATTACACAGACACTGTCTGATCAGTTTGACAAGTTGAGGGTGAGCCCGGCCCACCTCTGCCTCCAGCCCTTCCATATATACCACCCGACGCTGCCTCTGAGCGGCCTAGAGTACCCTCAGAGTTGTCTGGATCAGGATACGTGCTAGAAAGCAGGTTACCAGGAAAAACCTGAAATAATTATGTACACAGTCACATTTTAACACGGTAAGTGATTTTTGTGACACACACCGAGCTCTAGCAAGACCTGCGGTGCATATTGTGGTCTCATTAGTACTTACCAAAAAACTTCGTGGGGAGTGAGTGGCCTGGCAAAACTGGTTCTGATGCCACAACTAGTGGCAGCTACTTAACACCCATTATTGGTCTGTGCTGGTATAGACTGACTTCATGATGCAATCTGCATCATGTTAAAATCAGTCGGCCATCCTTATGTGGCTCCATATATATATATATTGTAAGCTACTGGTAAGCTATTTCCTCATTCTTGAAGCTGCTGTATTAAAGCACTAGGCACTGGTCTAATAGCAGCTAATGGCTACTGGTCTAGTCATTGCTAATCACATTGCAGAAAAACAACCCTAGTGTGCTAGTGTCCCAGAGCCTTCACAGGAAGGGAAGGGTTGATAAGCACCAGTCTATTGAGTCATCATGAAGCTTCCTTACCTGTGTCAGAGTGTAGAGAGAGAGATGTCCTAACGAGAAGATGTCCAGTGATGTTCCATAGCGATGAGATTCAGTCAGGGCCTCTGGAGGCATGTAGACAAGTGTTCCAGGCACCTGTGTGAGTGTCCTGGCCAGCTGACCTGGCCTCATGTGAATGATGCGAGAGTTGCCCAAGTCTGATATTTTTGCCACGAGAGAGGAGGTGAGGAGAACGTTCCTGGCCGTCAAGTCTCGGTGGACTACTGGAGGCTGCATGCTGTGCAGGTGAACCAGCCCACAGCAAACATCCTCCAGGAAGGAGAGCTTGAGGAGGAGAGGAAGGTTGGGTACACACTCCAGCAAGTCATCCAGACTCATCTCCAGTCTCTCCATGACTAGGAGAGGTGTTTCTTCCTCGGGGAGAAAGTACAGACCCAGAAACTGGGTGATGTTGGGGTGCCGTATGTTGGCCATTAAGCGGCACTCCTGTTCGTATCTTCCTACCATATCACCCACACCCTCATTACTCGCCTCAACCAGGATAGCATGAAGCTTCTTTCACACACAAGCTTGTTGTACCTCACCTGGAAAACGAGATACTTTAAGAATGACAATGACTCAACGCTTAGTTAAACTAACCTCCAGCACGGAACCATAGGACCCAATTCCAAGTATCACTTCTGTAGGAACAACGCCTGTCAAAATAAATTGCGATCGTTGTTTCGCAGTGAAGCCATTACGTGACCGCTATTCTGTCCCCTCGGATAACGGATAATGTCCCCCTGGACTGATTTTCCTAGACGACGCTCCCCCCCCCCACCCCCCCCCACCCCACACTCCCGGATCGATTAACCCCCGGCACTGAAGCGGCCACGTTTCAGTCTGATTCTTGAGGCAGCCAATAATATGACTATCTGGTATTTCAAAGATATCCAAAGAATTTGATAAAAACAAGAAAAGAATACTGCGAGAAAGGCGAATCATTTTGAAGTGAAGAAGGGTTGGATCCAAGTGTCGTTTACGACTCCAGCCATCAAAAAATTCGTGCGCGTTTTTTAAAGTTTACGCACGCGCGTTTTTGGGTTTTTTGGGGGTTAAAAAAAAAAATTACCGTGCTAAAGTTGACGCACGGGCGGGGGTACACGTGGGAATTGATTATTTTTTTCTGGCATTGCAGCTGATTTGGAGGGGGTAGTCTTTTTTCATGAAATATCCAAATAAAAATATCTGCATTGCAGCTGATTTGGGGGGTAGTCTTTTTTCATGAAATATCATCCAAATAAAAATATCTGCATTGCAGCTGATTTGGAGGGGGTAGTCTTTTTTCATAAAATATCATCCAAATAAAAATATCAAATAAATAATAATACAATCAAACAGGGTATTGGGTTTTAATTTCTGTTAAAATGTTATTGTAAGTTAAAGCTACAGTTGGTCCGTTTCTCTCCCGCCACATAAACTCATCCAGGTAGGATGGGAGCTGGTGGCGATGCACTCCTTTCATCCTCTTTAGCTTCACCTTCACCTGCACAATAATTATAATAATTGTTGTTAAAATTTTAAAAAAATACTTGTTAAAATTTAAAAAAATTATGTTCCACAAACCATACCCTGTTCCAATATGATTCAATATTTTGGGTGTGCACACCCGTACTCTGATCCACAAACTCAATCGAGTGGTTCACAGTTTCATGTGCCACAATCCCAGGCAGAGTAGCCACCTGCCTATAGGCTGCCCACTGGTCAGAATAGATTATCGATCCAGGTGCAGCATGGGCCTGGATAATGGGTAGCAAGGTGGCTGCATCCCTCTTATCCACAACTTGCATGTAACCTAAATAAATTTCATTGAATTAAAATCTTTGAAATAGGCACAATACGTTTATCAAGTGTACCAAGAGCAGGTGCGTATGCACCGTGTCAACCATCCCAAAAATCCAAGTCTCCTTAGTAGGTGGGCGGCCTCTATGATGCTAAACAGTCAATACCGAAAGTGATCATCCATTCAAGTATATCAATGTTACAGTGATACCTTCGGTTTGTGCGTGAACTGTGACTCGTCTATTTGAATAACGGATCCAACACCACCAAGCACAATCTGTGTTCGACATAGTGCTGCAGAGCACACTTCCCTCAGCCACTGGTACACATTTATTGCACTTTTCTTGCTGCAGCCAGACTCATCTGCTGCATCCAATACAGGGTATATACTGTCTCACCCACCAATATATCAATAGGCCATGTATGAAGGACCATGTGCGATTTGGAGAAAAAACTCCCATGCCCGAATTGATCGAAGAGATTTACAACTAGGGCATGCCCAAGTTTTGCCATCCTTCAGGTCCCTTTTTTTCCTTATCACCATTGAAGTACTACACCTATACACGGGTATGACATAGTATAATAATTATGTGATGTCTTATAACATAGTATTATAATTATGTGATGTCTTATCTGGAACATGAAAAAGATAGACCTTATCTTATATACCTGGAACATGAAAAATCAATCGCTAGTAGACTCTTACTGTTCAGATAGCCCATAACCTCTTCAGTAATTCCAAACGCAGCAGTGTTGCCATAATGATGCTTCTTGTATAAACGCGGTATTTCCTACGTGTACCCCCGCCTGTGCGTCAACTTTAAAAAATGCGCACGAATTTTTTGATGGCTGGAGTCGTAAACGACACTTGATCCGAAGGGTTCTCTCAAATAGGAAGACTGAGTAGAAGAAGTTCGTCAGGACAGCTGAAGAAAGCAAAAGGGTGATGGAGAGTAGCCACACCAGTACTGAAGGTAGGCATACATAGTGTACATTTGGTGCATTTAGTGGGAGAAGTTAATAATATGCAGACATGGAATTAGTGCGCCTCTTCAAATGTTACAATAATTGGAATATGCCTGAAGCGTTATGAGTTCTGTAAATGACTATCGACAGCATGTACATCCAAGTATGAACAACATGTACATCCAAGTATGAACAACATGTACATCCAAGTATGAACAGCATGTACATATGAACAACATGTACATCCAAGTATGAACAACCTGTACATCCAAGTATGAACAACATGTACATCCAAGTATGAACAACATGTACATCCAAGTATGAACAACATGTGCATCCAAGTATGAACAACATGTACATCCACAAGTAGTTCAGCACCAGCAAGAGGCTCTATATGCTGAGAAAGAAAATAGCTGAATTTTTTAATTGATATATAGGAGGAAATTTCGGATGCGATAAAATGGTGGAGAAAATTTATAGTCCATTTGATTGGGTAGTCAATTTGATTGGGCTTCGATGACTTCAGATATTCGTGAATATGTCGGACGTGATATTTGTCAGAGATGCAGTGATGCAAAATTAGTTAAAGCCAATATACTGACCTACTCCCAATTCCTAACAACCTAAAGTATAGCAAGAGATGTCACATGCACTGAAATTGTAGCAACACAATGATGTTTTTTGTTCTTTTCAGATTGGAATTGACTTAGTTGGCCTACTTCCCGTTACTCCGAATGGCTACCGATATAAAATAACTCTTGTTGAATTGAAGTGACAAGAAGAAGGACAAGAAGGCACAAACTGTGGCCAGTTTTTTTGTTTGTCAGTAAAGTTATAAGAAATTACTAAAGATTCGGGTGTCCAAGATTCTGGTGTCCAAAATCTGAGACAGGAGTTTGTTAACAATGTGAGTGGAAGCCTTTTTCAGTTAACCAAGGTTCATCATACCCTCAGAGTAAGTCTCGTAGAGTGTTTCAATCAAATTTGCAAAGAGCATTACTAAACAAAGTCAATCGTTAACAAAATGATTGCATATTACACTTCAGTGCTGAAATCTACAAATTTTTCTCCATTTGAAATAATGTTCTGCAGGTGTGAATTATAATATTTACAAGTCATTTTTTCATTATTATATTTGTTGTTGGTTTTTATGTAGAGGCAGAAGATGAAAGGTCACAAGAAGAAACTAGTAGTACTAGTCCAACAAGTACCATTGCATTGATGAAATTGATTAGAACTATATAGCATTCACTATGCAGCTAAATCCAATGATCTCACACAATTAAGATACGGAGGTTCTGCCAAAAAAAAGGTGGTTATATATATATATATAATATAATATTGAATTTATGTGATCTGATCATTTCATTGTAGGTCCTGAAATGCAAAGTATTGTTTGAGGAACTCCCAAGGGGACAGCTGTAAAGGGGGAAGAGATGGTTTGGGCCATATGTGATCAAGGAACATCTTGGTAAAGGGGTGTACAAGCTTGCCAATTCATCATCTGGGTGTGTGCTTAACATTTGTCTCGTGAAAGAATATTTTGATCCCAATTTGTCTTGGGTCGCTTCTCAATCTACAACTACTCAAAACTCGTCTACCTCAAAGTCTGATGGTGATGAGTCTATCGCTATCATTATGATTCTTCAACCTCATGATAGCTCGACATCACCACTTCCTCAACTTTTGCCACCTTCAAAGCAGCTGTAGTCAATGGTGTGTCAATTCCATTTCTGCGTGCATGTTAATAGCCCTGAGTTGATCAACCTATAATGTACTCAAACTCAACTTAGTATCATATAGAGTAAGCTGCCAATAATTGGCATTGCTCAATTATTGGCACCACCGTGCACCAATTATTGGCATACATTACGTCGCTCAATGGTATTTAAGTTTACGGCAATTTTCCGTAACATTTCCTGACAGAGCTGCATTGCAGGTTCCTCTTATCAGACGGAGCTTCTTGTTTGTCTATTGACTGTCGAGTTTACTTACAAGGTAAGTTTGCCTTAGCCTTTACCTAGTTAGTTTGCTGTCATAGTTGTTCCGACTACATCCATAATGGTATTTAGTAGCTAGATCTCACCTATTTCATTGAACTGCGGACTTAAATTGCTTTATCCAGCTAGTTATTTATCTGTTTACCTCCCTTAGGATGCCTCGAGGTAGGAAGAAGAGGCTGTGATTGAAGTTTGCTCCTCCAGTCTTGACCACATCCAGGAGCATGAAGTGAAAGCAATGGTCTGGCAGGTCTATGATAGCTGCACTTGAAGCAGCAGGCAGCCACTGAGCACAGAGTTACTAGGTCCACTCTACAAGACAGTCATCTTGGCAAGGTCCAACATGGCTTGAAGTGGGATAGGGAGAGTTGAGTATCAAGATAGTGAGGGGCCTGGAAGCTTTGAATTGTATATTGTGTCAAAGAATGACTCTTGTATAACTTACCATTGCCAAAGAGTTGGGCAACGGGCTGAGTTATTCCAGATAGCCAGGTTATATCTTAACCAAGTGGGTGAGGAGGGTGTAACAGTTGGTAGCAGCTTGTGGAGAGGACAGACTATCGTTTTGACTAGTAGCGTGCAGTCATAGCAGTAGCTACCCTGTTAGAACTATTTGAGCTAGCAGTGGTGTGCTAAGAGAAAGATTGAACTTTCTACTAACTAGCTGAACTTTTGATTGGATTGATTATGGTTGACACCTTGTCATTGGAATTCACACCGGTGGAATTTGATTGTGATATAACATTGTCCGGCGGTTGCATAAGTATTCAACAACGAATCTCATCTTAATTAAAGGAAGGAGGGAATTTCGAAACAGGTGAGAATGAGAAAAGAGGCAAAGGAATTGGACACACAGTCACAACAAGATATTCTCTCCGATGAGGACGATGGAGAACAAATTGCCTTGGGGTGGGGGGGGGGGGGGGGGGCAACATGAGCACAATAAGTGGAACACAAAGCATGGATGCAATGAGTGCTATTATGGAGATGATCCATATGATGAAGTCGGACTAGGAGCATAGAGATCGGGAATGGAAAAAAGAGGAATGTAAAAGACGAGAACGAGAAAGGCTAAAAGAGCAGGAACGTTGGGGATGAGCAGAGGCTGAAAGGAAGGCAGGAATGAAGCACCAAGAAGAACCTCGCAGAGAACAACTCAATGCCTTGGAGCGAGTCAGGCAGTTGAATGATTGAGCATGTGAGCAAGAGTTCAAGGAGATGCTGAGCACAGTGATAGTAGGCCGAGAACCAGTCTCAGGAAGCTCGACATGGAATAAAGAAAGTGGCATGAGTGGGGCAACCCCGAAATTCTGCAGGCCACATGGGATGCAAGAAGCCCCTTAGGTGACTACTTGCCTGCTTCTTTCGGCCAGGAGTGTATGGTCAGGTCCAGGAAATGTGTAAAAGTTGTCCCGAGTGCCAGAGGGAGGCCAAGCACAAGAAGCAGCGGAGCTCCCCTAGTGCCATTGCCTATAATGGAAGTACAATTCAAGAGGGTGGCCATCGACTTGGTCGAGCCACTGCCAAGAACAAAAGCTGGACATAGATTTATCCTAACAATGATACATCACAGGACGTGGTACCCTGAGGAGGTGCCCCTCAAACAAATGGACACTCCTACCATTGCAGAGGGCCCTACTACTACAAATACTCAGCCACATTGGATTGCCAGAGGAGATATTTTCCCACAGGGAGCAAACTTGACTGGGAAATTTTTGCATGAGCTGTACAACATGCTAGGAGTTACCGGAATTTGAACATCGCCATATCACTCACAGTGTAATGAGATGGTCGAGAAATTCCACGGTATGCTGAAAGGAATGCTGAGCAAAGTCCTCACCAAAATTCGACCAACAATGGGACCTCGCCCAGCCGTATGTGTTATTTGCCTTCCAAGAAGTGCCCAGTGAATTAGCAGGCTATAGTCCATTTGAACTCCTCTTTGGAAGGACTGTGAGAGGACCCTTGGATATCTAATGACACAAGTGGGAAGCCAAAGAGCAACACCAACGAGTGTGCTGGCCTACTTACAAACTGTCAAAGCAAGCCTAGAGGAAGCCCACAAGAGAGCAGAAAAAGAGAGAATGAAACCAAACAACATACCAAAGAATGGTACGACCAGAATGCACAGCAGAGATCATTTGAGCCAGGAGAGCAGGTTTTAGTGCTTTTACCAATGGCTGCTCGCAAAATGGATGGGTCGTACCCCATCACGAAGAAAATATCAGACACAAATTATGAGGTGTCCATGAATGACAGAAGAAAGCAAAAGAGAGTGCTACACATAAATATGCTGTCAAGGTGGAAGAGTCCAATGGCAGCATGTCTTCAAGTAGAAGATGAAGGAGAGCAGCTGCTAACGTGGGAAGAGGAGGGTGGCAATAAAAGGCCCGTCATCAACCCGAGACTGATGATGGATCAGAAGAAAGAGCTGCAGAAGATGTTGAATCGACACCAGAAATTGTTTGGCAACAAACCAGGGAAAACTACCAGAGCAGAGATGAAGATCGAGACCAGTGATTTGGCTCCAATCCACCTAGTGCCATACCATCGACCAAAGCAATGGAAGGAGCTGCTAAGTCAAGAAGCTGCTCCAGGCCAGAATTATTGAGGCATCCACCAGCCCGTTGGCTGCCCCAATAGTTCTTGTTCCCAAAAAGGATGCATCGACTATCATCGATTGAACAGGCGAACAAGAGCAGACCCATTCCCAATGCCAAGGATGGAGGACCTCATTGACGATCTCAGACAGTCAAGATTCATCACGATGCTGGATTTGACCTGAGGCTACTGGCAGGTGCCAGTTCACAAACAATCGAGAGAGAAGATTGCATTTGTCACCCACCTAGGAAAGTACCAGTTCTGGGTCATGCCCTTCGGACTAGTTGGGGCGCCCGCATTATTCCAGAGACTGATGAATGAGGTGCTAGCTAATGTGCTGTCCTACGCCACCGCCTATCTTGACGACGTAGTTATAGTTAGCAATACCTGGCAGGAACACCTGTACATGTGAGTGATGTGATGAGGGAATTGCAGGAGGCGGGATTAACGGCTAAACCGACAAAATGCCACTTTGCCTACCAATAAACAAAGTTTTTGGGACACGTGGTTGGTGAAGGAAGCATTTGGCCAGACAAAGAAAAGATAGCGGCAGTGGAGACTTTTCAGGAACCAACGACAAATAAAATGTTAGAGCTTTTCTGGGATTAGGCAGTTATTACCTCCGCTTTATTTCCTAAGTTTGCCGACATCGCCCGGCCACTGACCGATGCTACAAGAAAGAAGCACCAGAAAGAGTGAAATGGACCACAGAAAATGGGTGAACTTAAATGAATCCTGATTTCGGACGCTGTGTTAGCAAGTCCAGATGTAAGCAGGCCCTTCAGTGTACAGACCGACGCATCAGGAGTCGGGATTGCAGGAGTATTAAGTCAGCTAGATGACGATGGGAATGATCAGCCAATCACATACTATAGCCGGAAACTGCTGCCGAGAGAGAAGAGGTATGCTGCTGTGGAACTGGAATGCCTAGCATTGGTCAACTCGGTCAGACACTCCAGAATATATTTGACCGGAGTCCAGTTTGAAATAGTGATGGACCACCGGTGCCTCCAGTTTATGCATATGATAAGCTGAAGGTCGTGACAAGCTGTTTCACCAAATGGGCCCTGGAGCTATAAGAGTTCAAGTACACCATTCGACATCGACAAGGAACCAACAGAATTGGAATGCCGATGGGCTAAGCCGATGAGCATAGGATGACAGCTACGATCACAAAGAGAAGGGAGGGAGGAGTGTCAGGGAATCCTCCCCTGAGTCTCCCTGACAGTAAGACATTTCCTTATAAGGACGTCTAGTGTACTGTGTAACTGTAGTGTAAACAATGTGGTAGAGTAATCAGATTGGACAGATTGCATGATAAGGAGAGTTGATAGTGAAGTGATTGAGTGGCCTGTAAGGCTTTTAATTGTGTGTTGTGTCAAAGAGTGACTCTTGTATAACTTACCATTGCCAAAGAGTTGGGCAACGGGGATGGGTTATCTCAGATAGCGAAGTCTATCTTGACCAAGCGGGTGAGGGTGTAACAGCTATCTCTAACTGAAGGCAATGAATGACCTATTCAAGCATGCCTGCCGTACTAGAGCTTTAAGATCTAGCTAAGAGCTAAAATGGCTACTAAAGTCATTAGCCTAAACGTTACTGTGTCAGAGAAATCAAACAATATTACAAGTCTTTTGTTGTCACTAGGCTAGCTGGCTTATCAAAGGTGCTTAGCCGATATAGCCCTCAAGCCACGAAGAAGAGCCCTCAAGCCATGAAGAAGGAACCCTTGACTCTTGCTGTTACTATATTACTAAATAAAATCCAGACATGTGCATGCATCATGTTATTTCAATTTTTGGCCCTAAAGCCTTTGCTCAAGCTAATCCTTGGTTGAAACTCTTTGGACTTGGTAGCTGGTAATTACCCCTTGTAGGGAGCAGTTTTCAGATTAATCAAATATCACAATTAGAAATGTAATATCACTGAAACTAACTGAAACTACATTACAAGTTTTTTTAAAAATTGACGTTGCGTTTAAACCCAATGTCCATTTTCCAACCATCTGAAAAAGAACCCACGAAACCTTTATTAATTATTTGGTGGAATGGATCATTAGGGAGTTGCATGTGGCAGTGGTGCAAGTTCGTTAATTTTAGCGAGAAAATGGTTTATTCAACTTAAAAGAAGAAGAGAATTTTATATCTTCATTTTAGAGGATTGATTGTTAGGATCTTGGAGAAGAAGGATATGATGGAAATGAGGCGGGGCTTAGCACTATCGTGAAACCTGCACAATAGCTGGTAGTGGGAGACTTAAGATAATGGCAGCCGTCCGAGAGATTATCAAAGAAAATGCAAACTGATGACGAGATGACTACCTACCAGCTGCACAAGCTCCTCAAGAGTGAGGGCTACCCATTGTTGCTGAAGACCATTCTGCGATATAGAACCTCACTGGGATGTACTTTTCGGGGCAGCTCCTACTGCCAGTTGATATGAGATGTAAATTAGTGTTAGTCTTGTTAGCTTGGGATGCTTAACCCTCTCACTGTCAGGTTTAAAGAGCACTATTCCAAATTGGAAACTGTTATAGTTCAAAAGTAATATAAGACCAGATTTTACTCGCAGCTATTGAAATTAGGTTATTTGTTAGGTCCTTAGTTGGTAGTTACCGTGGTCAAATTAACGACCACAAACTGATCACAAGATATGAATACCATTATAAACAAATGTGCTTGGTTTTTAGCATTGCAGCCATAACTTCATTGTATGGACTTGATATATAGCTAATGATAACTCTATCTATGTGCTCTGTTTTAGCTCAAAGAATGTTGGTATAATTACAAGCATACCAATGACAGATGCATTCGAAGTAATTTTTTACTCATATTTAACACAAACCCTGAATTTATATACAAGAAAGCATTGTTTCTATTGTATCACCACACATTTCTAACACAGGTAGATCCCTTCAAAAGACTGAGAAACCTTCCCCATCAGAGTTTTTCTCATCAGATATGGGGACATCATTGTCAGCTAGAATGTTGTGCCACAACCTCCTTGGCTGCACTTTCAAAAGACCTGGCTTCTAAATGAATATGGATGCCTTCTCCTTCATCCTTACCTGACGATCAGAGTGATCCCACACTTAACTTGCTGAAGTTATCTCTGCCACTCTAACCCGCTTAGCTATTTACCATTTATGTTTCAACATTTGTTTCCCCAAGTTCCCTCCAACAACGATTTGGTGATTAAATAGAGTATCCAATTAGCTATATAAATTATGGCCAGTAGATGAATTTGCATATTTTTTATGATGCCGTGGAGCCATATGGCTCCTGCGATGGTGAGAGGGTTAAGGCTTTATACTGACTTAATTTAGCATAGAGGGAGACTGGGTTAATATGTGAACTGAGACAGCTTCATAGGGCTGCTACTTGCTTGCCATATGGGGGGAGGGGGTCTACTAAGTTTTTTCAGCTGTTTAACAATGCCAAAAGTTTATGCTGAATCCTGAATGCCCACTCTGTTGATGTAGTGGCGGTTAGCGTTCATTCTCCTTGCAATGAAACATATTTATTTCATGTTAACTCGATCTGAATGAAATAATAATTTCCATTCCATCTTTAGATCAAGAGGTTGGGGTAGGCAAGACAATTCATGGGAGAGGCATCTGATAGGTTCGAAAATGTCCTATGGACAGACAAATGCACAGTCCCGTTTGAAACCCACTGATTGGTCAATCTGCAAAGAACAGTTTTTTTGTCCTTGTATTTTAATCTCATGTGAGCAAATCATCTCAAAACTACAAATTAGGGAAAGGGGAGTTATAAAAATAATGATCATGGGCATCATAATTATGAGCTATAGCAACCACACCCAATTTTTAATTTTTTTACATAATGGCCCTTAGATGTGGTTGCAGGAGTGTAATAATTAATGAAAGATTAATTTCTTGGTTTGTAGTACCATCTTTGATGCTTGTTGAATCGCCTCGAGGGATGTTCCCAGGTGTGGTATATAGGAGCAGGTAGATGGAAGGAAAGGCTTGGCCCTACTTGGTGTAGGGTGAGGCGATAGAAGTTAAATTGTAATTGTCTTTTCTGCAAGATTGGCCTCCAATAGCTCCAGTTTAGTGCCATGTAAAAAAAGAACACCAGCTTTCATTATGTTGTAGCACTTTCTCACCAATAGCAGAAGTATCTCTCTCATAAAGGAAAGTCTTCACTCTGCAGGCATCCCCCAGCAAAGTGTCCCACAGCACTTTGCCTTGTGGGACAACAGACACCGAGTTCTCCTCCATGGGCCAACAACCCCCCAAATATCTAAACAAATAACACCACAAGGTCAATTCCAAGTACTGGCTCAAACAGTTAGTATAGGGATCTACCAGATTCCAGTTATTATACCAGTTATATTATAGCAAGTATAACTAAAATAGTAAGTAAGACGAGGAAACTTACCTGCTTACAGATGTGGTTTCCCTCAATATTTCCCTTAAACTCATACTGAAATAACTTGAAGACCAACAGCTCTAGCAGATGCTCTCAAAAGAACAAGTAACTAGTTCTTCTGTTCACAAAGAGGTCGATGCACGTGCCTGTCCACGCACTTAGTGTGCGGTAAGATTTAATCAAATGTAGCGAACGTTTGCGATAAAATGCAGCGAGCGTTTGCAATAAACAATGCTCTATTCACATTTCTTTGGCCAACGGTCATGCATGCACATATGTTGGGTTTAAACACATCACCCAAGGTTTGGGGGCCTTGTACTGTAGCCCACTCTGTGTTAATAGTTATCCACCAAGTGTGGTGTATAGGAAAGTCTGAGAAGCTGCCCTAGTAAGTATTACCTTTCAATATAGCGAGTGCAAGAAGCTTATAATGTCTAGCAATACAAGCTTATTGAAATAGTTATCTAGTAGACAAAAGTTAGAAGCTACTCTTAAGAGTTCCCTTTGTTATATCTAGCAGCGCACGGAAGAGCAGCTGGCCACCTGCCAATTTCCAACCCATCTACCAAAATGACCAAACAGACAACTTATGGTATTCCAGACCGACCGACTGATGTTTGTGGGTGCACATAATCTCTATCAAGATTGGTCATGCGTCAGGCACGTGCAGTGCTACTATTTGTTGTTCATTTGTGCTATCTAACTGTTTGCTGCTTAGCTAACAAGCGTAAGTAGTGTTTAATTTTTTTTCCTGCAGCACCGCTACGGCTCAGACACGCAATATCTCTGCCCCAAAGCCAATATCTCTGCCCTGAGCATAAGTTAACTGTCTTGATGTCTGAATACAGTGTTTGAGCGACAGTCAAGAGCTTCTGCAGTCAAGTGGCCAGTGAGCTGAGGTGATAACGAAGCCACTCCAGTCGAGCTGTTCTCCACCTGTAGCTTTTCCAGGAGCTATTTCAACAAAGGCACAGTCATCAGAAGTGATAACTTAATGTTGGTTCAGCTGTACCAATGTCAAGAGCGACTCCGATAGCGAGTCCAATTGAGTTGTTTCGATGTCTACAGCTGCTCCAATCTATCCTCAGATTCTGTTACGTCAAGGGCTACACCAGTTTTCAGAGGACTGCAGTCAAGCATCATCTTGTGAAAAGGGAAAAAATCAAAATAAAATACGGAAAGAAACGTTTTTGTTTTCTGCATTTTCATCACCGTTATAATTTGGGGGACAGTAAGCGTTAAAGCAGCCATTCTAATAACGGAAACATAAAGTTTGTTTTGGCTAGTACTGTATTAAGAGTAGCTGTAGTCGTAGCAACTGCTGTTGGTCTTACTTTACAACCACAGAACAAGATCACAGATAAAAATAAAAATAGAACTAGCCTCCTCCAGCTAGCATATTATATATATGTTCCATCCAATCTATTAATCTGCCCAATCTTCCTTGTACCGCCATTTTGAAGTGAGGTGCATTCTGGATATATATGCCAATCAATACACTTCAAAACATGGTAGCCTATTAACACCCTTTGCAACAGAGAAACAGAGGAAGTGATGATTGCAACTGAGAGTGCTAATGATGTAGAAAAAAGTGATACCGAGAAAAAGTTCCCACATGAACTTGGCAGATAAAGAACAAGTGACATGGCACGTGTAGCTAGAGCAAAAAAGATATTTGAAGAATATTGCTCTGTCAAAAAAGATATAATGTACAATTTGTAATACCCACAAACACTCGCAACTGCCAAATGTAGAGAAACTTGTAATTTTGATAGGCCACTATTCTAGATGGCCTGGCAATAGATTGGCATTCATTGATGGTGCTGCACAATCTATAGATTGGGTAGATTCATAGATTGGATGGAACATATACATGCTCACTAGTAAAACTCCAGCTAGCATATATATACATGCTCACAAGTAAAACTCCAGCAGGCATATATATACATGCTCACAAGTAAAACTCCAGCTAGCATATATATACATGCTCACAAGTAAAACTCCAGCTAGCATATATATACATGCTCACAAGTAAAACTCCAGCTAGTATATATATATACATGCTCACAAGTAAAACTCCAGCTAGTATATATATATACATGCTCACAAGTAAAACTCCAGCTAGCATATATATACATGCTCACAAGTAAAACTCCAGCTGGCATATATATACATGCTCACAAGTAAAACTCCAGCTAGCATATATATACATGCTCACTAGTAAAACTCCAGCTGGCATACATATACATGCTCACAAGTAAAATTGAAGCATTATATATGTTCACTCCTTCAAAGTGTTAAAGTTTAACTAACTTGTAAAATTGAGTTATATTTATCAAGGTCATAGTTCAAATCCTGACAAGATTTTGGTCTAGAGAGCATAATTCTTTCAGACGTTAAAAATGTTTGTCAAATCTGAATGATTCTCGAGGCAATACCTGTAACTGTTGCATAATATGGTTAGGTCAGATTCAAATTAATGACCTCTTTACCATGTAGGCAGACCCCAGGACCGAGTGATCGGCATAAAGGTACTTGCCAGATGTTTTTGGCTGCATGTCAGCGCAGGGGCAGCTAAAAACAGTCTGGCCAGTCTGGCTTTAGCTGGACCACTTCCACTACAGTTATTAAATTTATGTGTGTGCTCATCAGGAGATACATTCCCATTTTCATGCTATTTATGCTATAGCTATGAACTACACCAGTGAACGATCATTTATTGCAATGCATCGAGTGAAATCGTATCTGCGTCCTGTAGTATTTACTGATAGATCAAACTTATCTTTGTCTTAGCACATAGCAAGTATATAGACACAAGACAGGATGTATGTGTGTAAACGTTGGTTAGTGATATAACTGTGTGTTTGTGATCATATGTACATCATGCACATGACTATAGACTACTTGTCTAACCTAAATATAGAATAACTACAAAGTACATGTATATCACATCTCCCTTTCAGGCTAAAGTCTGTTCGGAGGATGAATAGCCGTGCCAGTCCGAGATCATGTCATGATTCGGTTTGGAGTGGAAGTTGGTTGAGGTTCTTCACCGTTGGTGTTAGGCTGACTTTTGGGAACCACATTGAGGTGTCGGCTATTTCGACGAACTTGTCCAGTAGGGATATCCACCAGATATGACCTAGGAGTGTGAGCTGAAGTAACAATTTGCCCAGGTGTCATCTGGTTGTCTGATGTGATAGACTTGAGTGTAATCTGGGATAGGTGGTAATGTGCGGACCCCATGACGATGATCGTGTTCCCTTTTCTGTTTCTGTTTGAACAGATTGTCTTGATGACGAAATTCATCTAGGTCAGGCCATTTTGGTTCGAGATGTTCTTCCATCAAGCACAAGACACCATCTAATCCTGCAAGGATCCTGCTCATTCTTTTTTGGTAGTGTTCGGGAGCGCTTGAAATTCCAAATGGCAATTTGTTAAAACAATATCTCCCATATGGTGTGACAAATGTGGTGAGAAGTCTTGACTTCTTGGCAAGCAGTATCTGCCAGAACCCGCTATTTGCATCAAGCTTAGAGAAAACTTTTGCGCCAGAGAGCTGTGCCAGAGTGTCGTCCACCTTGGGCAGTGGGTGCACTTCACGGAGAACATTCTCGTTCAGTGACTTTAGATCTACGCATATTTGGATAGATCCCGACTTCTTTGGCACAACCACCATTCCTGCACACCATTCTGTAGGCTCATTCACTCTGGAAATCACTCCCATCGATTCCATTCACTGTAGTTCCATTCAACTTTGGGTCTCAATGGCAATGGAACATGTCGAGGGGAGAAGAGTGAAAATGGTTCTGCATTACATTTCAGCTTTATTTCGTACTCTTCTCCGAGATTTCCCAGACCTTGAAAAACCTTCGGATATTTCTCCAAGACTTGTGTCTGGTCTACCATGGTGTCTACTCTCATTGCGAGGTTCAGTGGGGTGATTGCTGGAAGTCCTAGTAGATTCGTTTTTAGTCCCTTAATCACGAAGACTGTCTGTTGACAAAATCTACTTTGGTAGGGGAATTTTCCTTGAAATTGTCCGATAATTCCCAGAGGTTGATGGGAGGGACCATAGAGAGTCTTCTCTGATGGCTTCAGCTGGATATTTCCCAGTGTTTTGTATGTTTCTTCAGAAACAGCAGTAACTTCAGCACCCGTATCAATTTTGAATGGTGTCTCACGCTGTTGTAGCACAATTTTTACTACCCATTTTGTCTCTTGGCTGGTTGACAGGGTGTCTAAAAATGCAGTATCCAGGTTGCTTCCGACTGTTTCCTCTGTGACTTCGTGCACAGCTTTGGTGAAGCACTGTTTACCATAATGACCTTTCTTTTGACAATGATGGCACGTTGCATCTTTTGCAGGACATTTGTCCCGCGAGTGTTACCCTTTTCCACATCGAGAGCACTGTTTGGAGTGTCCCGATGTCCTTGCTTGGCCTGTACCTCGTCGCCTTTGCTGACTGGTATGCTTGTTTGCACCTCGTTCCCAGTGTGGATGCAGTTCTGCAAGATCGGCTGTTCCTCCCACTCAGAGCATCTGCTGATGGTCTCTTACAGCTTCTCTCTGGCATGTAATTTTTTTGGCCTTTTCGAGCATTAGCTCGTTATCTAGCTGCATGCATTCTGATAGAGCTGCGTCTCGAATTCCGACTACGAGTCTGTCTCTTATCATTTCATCATTAAGGTTTCCGTAGTTGCAACTCTCTGCGAGGCTATAGAGTTCTAGAATGTATTGCTCGATTGACTCCCCTTGCAGCTGATTGCGACGGTTGAATTTTTCACGCTCTAAAATGACATTTTTCCGCACCTGAAAGAAGATATCGAATTTTCCAAAGACACTATCGTAGATCTTTCTCTCATCTGTGGTGACATTCATGGATGCAAGTATCGTTCTCCAAGGCAATACAGGAGTGTGCTAACGCTCGTTCTCTCTGAGCCCTGAAGCAACTCGGAACTGTTCAAACCTCCTTTTCCATCTCGGCCAATCATCCGGATTTTTGAAATTGAATTCCGCTGGAGGTTGTAGGCGAACTTGAGCCGTTGAAGTTTGATATCTAGAGCTTGGGATTTCTTATTCAATCTCACCTCTGCCACCATGTAGTATTTACTGATAGATCAAACTTATCTTTGTCTTAGCACATAGCAAGTACATGTATATAGACACAAGACAGGATGTATGTGTGTAAACGTTGGTTAGTGATATAACTGTGCGTATGTGCATCATACACATGACTTGTCTAACCAATAACTACAAAGTAAATGTATATCACACATCCCACTATATCACAAGAAAGTCTGAACAACTTGAAGATATTGCATGTACACAAGGATATTACAGACAAACATTTGCCATATTTTCTCGATTAGAACACACACTCGATTAGAAGGGACATAGCCGACTACAGTTCAAGCCAAATTAATCCATTATTTAGAATGGCTACTCAATGCCCACCATCCCAAATAATATAATGGCAATGAAAACAGGAGGGAGTTTTTCTTATTTTTTTCCTCCACAAGACGAGCAGTACTCTGAGAATTGGTGGAGTAGTCCTTTGATTGGAGCAGCTGTAGACATCGAAACAGCCCTAGCCCTAGCCCTAGCCCTCTTCTGATGCTGGGGTGTGTGAATTGTTGGCATTTGTAAATAGTTTTCAGCTCCTGAGTTATAAACTCTGCAGAAGTAATGTTGAGAAATCAGTTCGCCGACGCTAATGGAGGCAGATTCCCCAAAAACGTTGTCAATTTCCAGATGTCTCTTTCAATCAACTTTTTGTTTGTATTGTCAATGAAATGCTTCAGTCTTCATTGTAATCCCCTCATCTTCCAATGCAGCCATATGTAAGTATTGTACATAGGATTGTAATGCCCTAGTGTTCCAATGCAGCCATATGTAAGTTATTGTACATAGGATTGTAATGCCCTAGTGTTCCAATGCAGCCATATGTAAGTATTGTACATAGGATTGCAATGCCCTAGTGTTCCAATGCAGTATTGTCATAGGATTGTAATCCCATAGTGTTCCAATGCAGCCATATGTAAGTATTGTACAAGGATTGTAAGAGATGAAGGTTTTGTTTTGGTAAACATTGGAGGTGTTGGAACAGAGCAGATTGGTAAAAATAGTTGTAAATAAACTAAGAGAGGATGGAGACATTGGATGGCGGGAACAATATGGAGGAAATATGAGCTAAGCAATGAAGTTGGGTCAGTATGTAATAAATTAAGTGGGTGAGAAATGAGAAGGATTGGGAGGAGGAAGTCAACAGTAAGAGTACACTGAAGTTCTACAATGAACAGCGCAGGGTGGAGAGGTAAATGAGGCTCACAGGATCAGAAAGGTGTGCGGTTGCAATTTAGACCGAGGAGACTGCATCAACGAGGTTGTTAGAGGATAAGAAGCGAAGTTGGATAATAAGGGATGAGAGGTGTATCATGTGTGATAGTGGAGCAGGGGAAGATGAGGGATTCCTTGGTAATGTGTGAAGAATTCGAGAGGGGTTGGCTCTGGTACTGGTGGATGAAGTGCGCAGAATTGTCTGGGATGGACTTTGACTGGATGAATATAGAAGACTGGGTAAGGATGGAAATGTGGCATTGCTGTTGGGGAAAGTGTGGAGGGGGTAAGTGATGCAGTGATGGAGGAGGTGGACGAGTGTATTATGTATTGGATAGGAAAGTGGTGGCAGAGGAGAAAGGAACTGTTGTATGGTGAGCTGATGAGTGATCTATGGTCCCTCTCCTCCCCACTCCTTGAGCAGCTGGACACTCTTAGCTATTAGTTTTATTGGTATTATTATTAATTAAGTATTGTTGATAATATAGATTGTTATTAGTGTTAGTTACTGTTGCATAGTCTCACACATTGCTGTAGTATATATGGTGGCCTAACAGGCTCAGCAGTATCATAAAAGGCAACATTAAAAATATATATATAACAAAACACCTACTGACCCCACCACAGAAGCTGCACAGTCTTCTGGTGGCCAGAATCATCTCTCGGTTGACTAGTGGAATATAGCACGTGCATGGAATATGGCACTTGGAGGTCATACTACATTACTCGAACTTCCCTAGGCAGGTGTGAGTAATTTGGTGTGAGTATTGCTGCCACATTTGTCTGGTGGTCATGGCTGCCCATTGTTTAGTCTTGTCTGACACAGGTAAGGAAGCTTTATGATGACTCTATATAGACTGGTGATGCCAACCCTTCCCTTCCAGAGAAAACTCGGAACACTCACACTAATTTTAATCTTCTAGAATTAATACCGATCACTGTATGAGATGATGTGGTATGTTGCAACAAGAAGGTTGCAATCACTTTCTCAATAATCAACCTAAAAGTTACTCTCTTGACGTTTCGACTAACGTAAGCTACTATTATGGGCACACGAATGGTCCCACGTATATAACTCTGTGCAGGAGTGGTCCAGGAAGCTGATTCTTGCACTGGAAGTGAACTTATCCCCAGCTCTACAATCCTAGTTAATTTCAGGAAGTTATGCTATTGACTTACTAGGCTCCGAGTCTACCTACTAAAAAGATTATTGGTACACCTCACTTAATATCGACACCACATACAAATCTGTATGATCAATTATCATCACTGTGTGATGTGATGCTTTTAGCAGGACCCTTCCAGAGCCATAATGAATTGTATTTGCTTATAACTTTTACACAGTGACACCATGTTCATACCTGATGTAAAGATGATAAATTTGTCACCAAAACAATGCCATTTTATAAACAAAAGAAGTTAAGAGAAATTATAACTACAACATCAATAATTGTAAGCCTTCTACACAATGGAAAATAAACAAAAACTCTCTTCCATCAGTGTCATAGATTAGTGAGTCAATATAAATTTGTGCAACAAGTGACAGCAGGTAAACATCACCCATGCATAGCCATTGGCCTATAATCTGAAATCATCTTTTCTTGACTCCTTTGGCTTTCTCCCTGGAAAAATCTGCTGTGCCTTTATCTGTGTTCTACTTTTGCCACATCTGATCTTCTCAACTACCTGGATGAATCCACCAAGTTCAGTCTCCTAAGTAAGTCCATGGTCCTTGCTTCATGCCATGACTAACCTAGCCAAGATGTCTGTACAGGCGAGCTCAATGATTGCATGCTGGACAAATCAACCATCCTTAACTGCTGAAAGAAAATATGACTCATCTGACCATTGCTTTCTTTCACAGCTCCTGGATGTGGCCAACAAAACTGAAGCAGACTACGATCCTGGCCCTCTTCCTACCCCATGGCATCCTAATGGAAATAAAATAGCTGGATAATGTAGCCATTCAGCAATCAGCCAGTCCCACGACAAACTTATCTAGCAAGCGCAATAAACTCAGCAAAGAAAACAAATGAGAAGCTTGTTA
Organism: Cladorhizidae sp. MBARI D1340-BT2; assembly: GCA_028752905.1. Classification (NCBI taxonomy): domain Eukaryota; kingdom Metazoa; phylum Porifera; class Demospongiae; order Poecilosclerida; family Cladorhizidae; species Cladorhizidae sp. MBARI D1340-BT2. The sequence goes on along the minus strand of JAQNBH010000012.1, from coordinate 36,760,652 downwards.
GATGCCAGCAACAAGAAACTTCTGCTCGATGCCTGGAAATGTTTTGGAAAATTCTGTAAACTTCGATATTATGAATGATGTAGGTATGCCGATAGCTAGATCTCTAGCCTTCTTCATGAGGTTGTCAATTCAAGATTAGTTCAAGGTCATTTATGGTTGTTAGACTTGACCACACATTACACTTCACTCGAGTCACTCTGGAAAGAAAAGCATATCTGTATATAAAACCAGAGAAATGTGAAATCACTGAATTTGTGGGAGCTCCACTAACAACACTTGCCCATAGCTGCCACACTCGTCATTTACTGCATGAATTAGCATTGTCCTGAGAACACCCTCAACTTGGACTGAACGAAGCCTGTAGACAATCAATGTATTTAACACATGTACACATGGAACCTTAACTGATTGACCACCATAAGAACCTCAGGACATTACACTACACACACACACATACACACACACACACACAATATATCGATCATGCAGATTTTTTTACCAGCACATGCCCAGTGGACTATTTTATCAAAATAAAATGGCAACAAGACTTTTCTTCCAGCTTGAGAGGGAGAGAGTAGCAAAGTGGATTTAATTTTTTTGCAGATGATCACATCTGCTGCAGGTACCAGAGCTTACATTAAGGTGTGCCCTTGCGGGATTCCTGCTAGTTTAATATCATTACCACACAAATAGAATTCTTAATATTGCGAAATCCTGCACTTAAAAGTGTAACAAAAAGAAAAAATGTCGGAATTTGAGTCCAGGGACGAGCTGCAGAGTGTGACTTACTTTCCTCCTTCCCTGAATCTGCAAGACATTCTCTTGAAAATAACAACACTACACCCGGTTTTGTGAGGCAAGTCAAGGTTGACAATTCCAGCAAAGTTGGAAGAAGCGATGGCTTCAGTTTGGGAGAACAGGGTTGGTTTGTTCTCTTCACAAAAGGTTTCACCTCCCAGGTGCTATGATAGATACTGGCCACCTACCAGCTCAGTGGGCAGCATTTGAAAATGCATGACCTTGTTCTGGAGCTGGCATGCTTAGTTTTCACTTCTTTCATGCAGTACCATTTCCAAATATCTTTTTCCCTTTTCCTTTTGCAACATTTCCTCTGTCGACTGTGAAGGAGGCTTTGGCATTAAGACACCAGAGAAGCTGCCCCAAAGCTAGTACACTTGAAAATATTGATTTCCATGTGCTGTATTAGGTGGACAATGATAGAAGAAACAGACCAAAATGAGAAATCACAATGTCACATGCATATCCATTAAATGGTTTTTATGACAACATGCCAGAAGCTTGCCGCCACAAAACTTGTAGAATTTTGAATTAAGTGGGGATGGTGCAAGATGATCCATGGTCCTCTTTTCAATCGAACAGTCCATCCAACCAACTTTTGCCTTGCTTGCTACAGCTACAGCAAGGAAAAAGAAGATACCACATGTCGCAATGCACTGTGATATACAACATGAAACATGATCTCATCGCAAATAGCTAATTTAAAAACAACGTAAGAGCACAAATACTGTCAAGACACTTAAACTCTTGTGCCTATCTCACCCCCCCCCCCCCCCCCCCCCCCCCAACAATATAAAAAAATTGTGATTAGAATTTTAGAGCCCCACTGATTCTGCTCTATAAACGCTAGCTTAAAAGATAGCTCTCTCTGTATGCCATCTTTTAATGCTTAATAGAGCTGTTGCATAGGTATAACTATGCATGCAGTCAAAGTTGGAGACATAACCTGCATGCCTGATTTCTCTGCAATTCTAGCTCCTCATTGGAAATGCTAGACAACTATCAGTGGAAAGAGGAAGCACTCACTATTCAGTGTTTTCATGAGCATTAAAATGAGTAGGTGGTCCATAGCATGGTTTGAAAATCAACCCACATGCTTGACTACCTACTCATGTTTTAGCTTTGTAGAGTAGGGCCTCCTCTTGCCACTGATAGTGTTGTCTAGCACTTCCCATTGGAGAGCTGAGAATTCAGGAATGCAGATTTTGAAGTCCCCAGCTTTGATTGCATGTAACTTTGGCATGTTTATACCTATGCAACAGGTTTTTCTATCAAAAGAGAGCATACAGAGAGAGCTACATAGCTATCCATATATCAAGTTCATAAGAGTGGAGTGTGCAGAATCAATGGAGCTCTAAAGTCTTACCGACAAGTTTAAAATGGCATCGTCCCCCTTAAATCAGGGAAGCTCTAATGAATGGTCTTTTCCTGGCCTTTACTACAGCCCTTCTTCAGAGGAAAGCTGCAGAGGCATCTATGCTTACCTAAATTTATTCTGAATCCTTTTGTTGTTGAGAAAGGAGGCACTCCTGGATGAATTTCTTTACAGGAGCTAGGTCGATGCATTAACCCTTTATGAATGGAATGTGTTCTTATGCATGATTTGAGTGCACATATTATTATTAGGTGCACTTCCTTCAGTTGCCATGCTTTCTGCTACTTTTCAAGTTAGCCTTATGACTTGTGTAGTCAGCATAGCTAGTGATCTCAACAGATCGGTCAAGGAAGACCTCGAAATGGTGAGAAGCAGTATTCAATCAAAGTGCATATAAGGCTTCACCTCCATCCCTAACAACCAACACCTTAGAAGTGCAATAATTAGTTTTTGAGTGCTTGCTGGAGGGCAACTGTTTCATGGCATAGCTCAAACATGTCATAGCTCAAACATGGCATAGCTCAAACATGTCATAGCTCAAACATGGCATAGCTCAAACATGTCATAGCTCAAACATGGCATAGCTCAAACATGGAATAGCTCAACGGCAACATACTCAAATAGTTACAAACTTTCAGGACCTGATATTTAGGCTTCATTAGTGCCAATATTGCATTGAGGATTCCCCCAAATGTGGTCACACACACGCACACACATATATATAGAGTGGATACAAAAATGCAGTGCCAGAGCAACAGCAACTTTCATAACAATGTTCAATATTATGTGTCTGTAATAGGACTCTCCCTATCCTCAATATCAGCCGTGGATTCAACCATATCTTCTGCCATGCCAAATATATAGTACCGCACAGCTAATGAACAAACCTGGGAAAATTTACAATGTTGACGAGTCTGGTATGCCTTTAGAGCACCGCCAACCTCACGTATTAACCAAAGTATGCCAGCATAAAGTGAGATATCTCACATCTAGAAACAAAAGCAGTCATCGGTTGTGTGAATGCAGTTGGTTAGTCAATATATATTTCACATTTGATGCCAAAAGCTTAAATAGGGAGTGGACAAAAGGTAAGTTCCAGGAACAACTTATGGTTTCAATTCTCAAGAATGGATAGACATGGAATTGTTCAAAGGATGGTTTAGTGATCATTTTCTCAAGTTCGCTGTTTCAAGTTGCCCCATACTTATGCTACTTGACAGCCACACAGTTCTCACTATAACCTAGAGGCTATTCAACATAATAGTGTTATGTTCACTCTGGTGCCCCACACAACTATCCTACACTGCTAAACTGAGTGGAAGTCAGGATGCCCCCTCATGACAAAAAGACTTGTGGTGGTGTCCTAGTGTTCTGAATCACTAGGTGTGTATCTCTGCGGCAGAAGCTAGATTAACTGTGAGATGGCACTCTGTGGATATGGTACTACTGTGTGCAGAAAATAGTTTACTAGTTTATGACCTTCCAAAATTTTGTTTATTAAAAAAAAAACTCAAACCTTCATCAGCAGAAGCTAAGAATTAGCTATATAATTTCAGGATGGAATTAGCTAAGAAGTTATATTGGGTTCTAACTATATTTCTATGCAGTAGTCGGTCAACTCTGAGTTGAAATGTTTCGACTTCTTCGCTCTCCACATCTAACGATTGTTTTTCTTTGCCTGTATATAATATAACAATAACATTACAAAACCTTCCCAATAATCAACTTGAAATTGTACTCTTGATGTTTCGACTGGATGCTCTAGCTTTCATCAGAAATAATGAGATGCTAATGAGATGCTAATAACTAAGCAATTGCCACAACTCATTATTGTTGCTTTCCTTGACTGCTCCCCAGTCGCTTTAACGTCAGATGGGAGCACCGCAAGACAACATTGCCAACCTAGCTAGTATATAAAACATTTTTTAAGGCATGTACTTACGATGGCGTGCAGCTAGAATCTAGATTGCAATAACCTTCTCAATAATCAACTTGAAATTGTCTCAGACGTTTCGACTAGATGCTCTAGGGATGAAACGTCGAGAGAATAGGGAAGGTTATTGTTATGTCATCGGAGAGTTCATTGATTTTTTATGAGCGATAGGTACTGCGCAGCCACACACCCAGTTGGGAGCTCAAGTGAAAGTTGTAAAATAGTCAAGGTTTGTGGCTTCGGCAGACTAACGTGACTTAATTAATCATTATTAACCAAAGTTTTTCCAGGTGAGGTACAAGCTTGTGTCCTAATAGCATCTCTTCGTCACAACTGCCGTCTCCGGAAATTTATACTGAGAGACGTTGTTCCTACTGATGTAGTTCTTGGAACTGGATCCTATGGTTCTGTGGTGGAGGTCAGTTTAGCTACCCGTATATAAACAAGCTACACGAATGGAGGCCTAGTCATTGTAACCATCTCGTTTTCCAGGTAAGATACAACAAGCTTGTGTGTGCTGCTAAAAAGCTTCATGCTATCCTTATTGAGGCTGGTAATGAGGGCGTGGCAGATGTAGTAAGAAGATACGAACAGGAGTGCCGCTTAATGGCCAACATACGGCACCCCAACATCACCCAGTTTCTGGGTCTGTCATTTCTCCCTGAGGAAGAAACACCTCTCCTAGTCATGGAGAGACTGGAGATGAGTCTGGATGACTTGCTGGAGTGTGTACCAAACCTCCCTCTCCTCCTCAAGCTCTCCTTCCTGGAGGATGTGTGCTGCGGGCTGGTTCACCTGCACAGCATGCAGCCTCCAATAGTCCACCGAGACTTGACGGCCAGGAACGTCCTCCTCACCTCCTCTCTCGTTGCAAAAATATCAGACTTGGGCAACTCTCGCATCGTCCACATGGGGCCAGGTCAGCTGGCCAGGACACTCACACAGGTGCCTGGAACACTTGTCTACATGCCTCCAGCAGAGTTGCCAACCGTCCCGGAATGGCCGGGACAGTCCCGGAATTTTGAGCCTTGTCCCGGTGGTGTCCTTGTCCCGGAAATGTCCCGGAATTTACAGCTACGCGCACCTTGCGCTTCCACTCGCTTAGATGGCCTCAAGCTTGTTCAGTTTAGTCCTTTAACACTCGTAAAGCAACAAAACAGCAGCAGAGAAAAACTTCAGATAAACAATTACGGCTCCAGCGGTGTGCGAAACAACCTTTGACCTTGTTTGATTGGAGGTGCGGCACTCACGTGAAACTTCTCAGCACGTTAGCTATATTATAGTGTAGCAAAGAAGCAGGAGAGAATGCCATTTTGAAACTGAAAAAAAAAAACATTAGCACCCATGGGGTGCTTCATATAAACTCTCTTGGGGTTTTGCTGGGTAACATCCATAGAGCATTGACAGGTGCTGAAATAACCATTCAGAACTTGTGACATTAGTTATAAAAAAATTATCACAAGTTTCAAAGGTATAAAAAAAATATATATAATGAAATTGATTGACAAAGTAAGTAAGCATGGAATAAGCATGGAATACAGCAAATACAATAACAATACAGGGTAAATAATAACATACAGTGTGCTGCTTGTGTTCAATGCAATAGTAATGTCAGTAGTCTTGCCTTCATTTTAGGTCACTTGTATGCCCGATGTACTCTGTGTGCAATCAACTTTGGTGTTACCCATGGTGGCCGTAATGATGTCACATCTCACCTCAAGGGCAAAAGGCTGTGCTATCAACTATTCCAATCACCTCTCTCTTCAACATCACAGAAGTGATCAAGTAATCGAAGCAGAGGTCAGGTGGGCTACATTTGTTGCTAAGCACAACATATCCTTTCTGTCTAGTGACCATGCCACCAAGCTTTTCAGCAAGATGTTCCCAGACTCTGAAATTGCAAAGAAATTATCCTGTTCCCACACCAAAACCACCGCCATAGTGAAAAAAGCTCTTGCTCCTTACTTCACACAGAGAGTTATGGAGTCAATGTCAAGTGGTCCATTCTCTTTGATGATTGATGAATCCCATGACAAGAGGGATAAGTCTTGCATAATTCTTTTGAAGCTTCTTGATCCACAGGTAGGTGAAGTATGGACGAGATTCTTGGATATGCCTGTTGTGAACATTGATATAGCTATATACCAACTCGAGTCACTGACTAAGAATGGGCTCAGCTTTGACAATGCAGTGTCTTTCATGTCTGATACCACCAATGTTATGAAAGGAGTGAGGTCAGGTGTGCAGAAGCTGATTAAGGATGAGATCCCAACTTTGTATGATGTTGGTTGTACTGCCATTTGGCTGATTTAACAGTCAAAGCTGGTTTGAAGGTACTCCCAGTGAACATTGATCAGCTCTTCATCGACATATTCTACTACTTCCATAGCAGCAAGAGAGAGCAATTTGTCATCCTATGGTGTTCACTTTTCACCACTGAGCCAGGGGTGATTTTGAAGCATTGCCCCACACGATGGCTCAGCTTGCTGAAGTGTGTGAATCATTACCTCAGGCAGTATGGTCATTCTTCTTGTCTTGTGAGGAAGCTAAGGTCTGTAGAATTCTTTCAAGGCATGAGAATCCTCTGACGAAACCTCTGTTGTTCTTTTATCTTGCCCTCAATGCAATTCAACCGCCTGTATGATGAGATGAACCGGTTAGTTATGGACTATTTCTGTTGTTGTTGGTTCTGTTGTTGCTGTTATATACTAATGATTTTTAATTTTATTTTGTTTTTAAAAAATAAAAAATAAAAAAATTCATATCTTAATTTACAACCAAACGATTGATTTTTTAATGATTTTTTACTGATATAAATTTTAAAAAAGTTAGTTAGGCGCGTATAACATTAATGGCGTGGTCAAGGGAAAGGCGCACGCTAATTAAGGGGCGTGGTCGAATATTCGCGCCGTATATAAAATTAATGTCCCGGAATTAACTTATGGAAAGTTGGCAAGTATGCTCCAGAGGCCCTGAGTGAATCCCATTGCTATGGAACATCGCTGGACATCTTCTCATTTGGGCATCTCTCTCTCTACACGCTGACACAGGTAAGAAAGCTTTATGATGACTGACTCTGTGTAGACTGTTGCTGCCAATCCCCTTCCAGCGAATGTTCTAGGAATACTGGCTTACTTAGTTGTACCAGCGTGGCCAGCCCCTCCCCCTCCCCACAAAGTTGGTAAAAGATTTTGCCTGATCTTTAGTGAGATGAAGCTTGTGAAGACATGTTTTCAAATAGACCAAGTGATATTGTTAGGATCATGTGAATTAGAATTGAAGGGCCTGAATTGACTTCAATGGATTTTAGTGAAGTTTGAAGACGTTCAAAGAGAAATATCCTTCTATTATATTTATAAATAATGCTATCTACATAATTCCAAGTTTGGCAGGAACTATTATAAAATACGAATTCTTACAAAAACTTGTAGTTGTGAATTTGGAGCCCCATAGATTCTACAAACTCAGTCTATGAACTTGATATACATGTCGAGCTCAAAGACAGACCTCTCTGTGTGCTCTCTGTTGCATAGGTATAACCATGCCAAAGTTACATGCAATCAAAGTTGGGGACCCTCAACCTCATGTAAAGTTGGGGGCCCTCAACCTCTCAAAGTTGGGGGCCCTCAACCTCATGCTCTGCAGTTGTGGCTCCTGATTGGAGAAGTCTTGACATTATCAAGAGGAACCCCCTACTGCACAAAATAATTTTTGCTTAAGAGGGCAACTGACCATAAATTTCGCAGTTTTGGGAGATATTTAGCAAACTATTTTTGTGGTGACACATAAGCGACTTACTAGACAATACTAACTAAACTATAGACCTATATGTATGCATATCACTACGTAGAACCCTTTACCTTGACGATCCCTTACCATGCGCATGTCTATTCACATACAGTCAGTTCTGCATACATCTCTTACATGCAACTTGTTTGATTAATCCTGTTACATCCTTTGTTAAGAGACGGCGCAACGCGCTTGACTATGTATGCAGAACTCACTGATAGCATCTTATAACTACCACACCTCACCAGCAAGAGTGCTGGCTGGAGGATAGAGAGTTTTTCTATTTGGAGCCCACCACATGGCAGTAAACTGTCCCTACCCGGGCTGTGACTTCGCTACCACAGATGGACTGGCCCCAGCAGTGGTAGCTGCCCTCCTCAATGGACATATGCTGGTCCACAGCCAGACTGCCAGAATCAAGCCGACCCCAGTCCGCCGACCAGAGATCGCGGCTGGGGGGACCACAGAAGGATGGCACTACTTTTTAACCAGATGGAGGGCCTACTCCTTGGCCGTTCGTCTGGTAGGCACGGACATCCCGATCCAACTGCTCGAGTGCCTCGACCCGAAACTCCGCCGCGATGTCACCCGCAACATCGTCGACACCGTACCAATCGAGATGCACTCTGAGGCCGACCTCCTCGAGGCGATCAAAGCCCTGGCCGTCCAGGAAGAGAACCCGAAGGTGGCCCGTGTTGCCCTCTCCCGGATGGTCCAGGATCGAGGTGAGACAATCAGATCGTTTGCAGCTCGACTTCGCGGCCAGGCTGAGGTGTGCCGATTTGTGATGAAATGCACCGGCTGCGAAGTCCTGAACAACCAGGGCGAGCAGAGGGTGGCAGACCAACTCTGCGTTGGGCTGGCCGACCAAGACATCCAGGCAGATCTCCTGAAGGACCCCAACCAGGCCATGACCGTGGAGGAAACCATACGGTTTGTCAAGGTGAGGGCCGCAGGCAAGCGATCTGCGGTCACCATAACCACACCCACCTCGGCAGACGCCATCCACGAGGGGACCGACCAGGAGGACGCTCTACCAAGCGGCCACAGGCAGCAGCAACGCCAGCTGACGCCTCGCCCATCACCAAGGCCCACACCTACCAAACCCGGCCGCCCGCGGAACTTCACACCTCGGGCACAACCACGGAACCAGCCCAACCCGAACAAAGGGCAACCCACCGATACCAGGCCACACAACACCTCGAAGGCCACCTGCTGCTTTTGTGGCCACCAGGGCCACGGAGAGAGGGCACGCACGGCCATTAGGAGAACCCAGTGCCCCGCCTTCGGTTCCACCTGCTCCTCATGTACCCGCCCCAACCACTACGCACACCTGTGCTGGCAAACAACGACAGAGCAGGAGAGTGCCATAAATGAAAATATCCTCACCATGACAGAGGGCACCCTACCCCACCAGTCCTGGGACTCCTCAGCCGGCACATGGATCCAGCGGCGATCCCCACCCCAACCAAACCTGGAGGTGATGGTGTCCTCACACGCAGAGGACTTCAGGGCACATGGCCACACCCTCAGGGAGGAGTGCCACAACCTGCCCACAACTGCTCTCGCTGACACGGGATGTCAGAGCTGCCTGGCCGGACCAACACTCATGCAGGGCCTCAACCTCAGACACCACGACCTGATACCAGCCACTCTGGCGATGAACTCGGCCAGTGGCAATCCGCTACCTATCATAGGGGCAGCCCTACTAAGGATCAGGACCCGCCACTCCAACAAAGCGACCAGGCAGATGGTGTACTTCTCCCCACTAGCCACCAAACTTTATCTGAGCCTGGCAACTTGTACTGACCTTGGGCTGATCGCTAAGGGGTTCCCCCTCTGTACGCCGACGCCACCTTCGGGGAACGGCACGGGTACATGGGCGACCCCTGATCAGCCACTGTCGCAAGTCCAGGACCTGCAGACCAGACCTGTGGACCTGCAGACCAGAACCAATCGACCTGTGAGCAGACCAGACATCCCACCCCAGATGAGCACCCCAGCGGACCTGCAGGCCAGACCCTCGGGACCCCACACTCCATCAGTGGTGAGCCAGCTCGCACACACCCCACCCAGACCCTGCTCATGCCCAACCAGGGCACCCCCCCCAGACAGACCCACCTCCCTGCCCTTCCCAGGTACGGAGGAAAACCGCCACAGGCTTGAGCGTCACTTGCTGGACTTATACTCAGCAAGTGCGTTCAATGTCTGTGAGCATCAGCCCCTCCCAATGATGTCTGGACCCCCCCTCTCCCTGAGCATCAACCCAACCGCCACCCCCAAGCCTTGCCACACCCCCATCCCCATCCCCATCCATTGGCAGGATGAGGTGAAGGCTGGCCTTGATAGGGACGTCCGCCTTGGCGTGCTGGAGAAGGTCCCCCTGGGTACGCCCGTCACTTGTTGCCACCGTATGGTCATCTGCACCAAGAAGAACGGGTCGCTCAGGAGGACCATCAACTTCCAACCCCTAAACCAGCACGCCACGCGTGAGACCCACCACTGCCCCTCCCCGTTCCACCAAGCTCGAGCCATTCCACGCAACACCAAGAAAACCATCTTCGACGCGTGGAATGGCTACCACTCGGTGGCCCTCAACAAGACAGATAGACACTTTACCACCTTTATTACACCATGGGGAAGGTATAGGTATCTTACAGCACCCCAAGGCTACATCGCCTCGGGTGATGCCTACACGGCGCGGTATGACGCCCTCGTCGCCTCCGTGATGTCCAAAACCAAGTGCATCGACGATGCACTGCTCTGGTCGGACGACATCACGGGGGCCTTCCACCAGGCGACTGAGTGGCTCCACATATGCGCCGTGAATGGCATAACCTTGAACCCGCGCAAGTTCCACTTTGCTGAGGACACAGTGGAATTTGCCAGGTTCACAGTGACCCCCACCGAAGTTCGCCCAGCGGACAAGTTCCTCGTGTCGATTACCGACTTCCCGACACCCACCAGCATCACCGACATACGGGCCTGGTTTGGCCTTGTAAACCAGGTCTCGTACGCGTTCGCGATGACTGCTGCGATGCTCCCATTCAGAGCCTTGCTCAAGCCATCCACCCCTTTCGAATGGACGGACGAACTGGCCGAAGCATTCGCCACCTCCAAAAGCCACATCTGCGAGCGCATCAGGGTCGGCGTCCAGATCTTCGACAAAGACCGTCCAACCTGCCTGGCCACGGATTGGAGCAAGAGCGGGATCGGATTCTGGCTGTTTCAAAAGCACTGCCAGTGCCCATCCCGTGACTTGTTCTGCTGCCAGGACGGTTGGCGTGTCACCCTGGTGGGCTCGCGGTTTACCCACTCAGCAGAGTCTCGCTACGCCCCGGTGGAGGGGGAGGCTCTGGCTGTGGCCGACGCATTGGACAAGGCCCGACACTTCGTCCTCGGGTGCAAAGATCTCACCGTAGCGGTTGACCACAAACCGCTGCTGAAGCTCTTTGGAGATCGCTGCCTCGAGGACATCCCCAACCCCCGACTAAGGAACCTGAAGGAGAAGACCCTCCGTTACCGGTTCCGGATGGTGTACATCCCTGGCGTGAGAAACCATACCAGCGATGCTCTCTCACGCCACCCATCCGGAACACGGACACCTCCCAGATTTCACCTCCCCGATGATGTGGCAACCCCCGACCCAGCCTGCCCAGGAAGCCTCGACTACCCCGTTGACACCACTCACGCACTAGACGAGGACGACGGACTACCACTGGCTATCTGCGCAGCAACTTCTACCATCCCAATAGCTTGGGAACAGCTCCAGATTGCAACCACGTCAGACCCCACCATGCAGGACCTCATGTTTTACGTTGAGGAAGGACCACCAGTTGACAGGCACATGCTCCCCGCGAGCATCCGTGCCTTCTTCCCAATTCTACACGACATCACCATCATCGACGATGTCGTGTGCTACGGTGAGCGAATCGTCATTCCCACCTCCCTCCGACCTACGTGCCTGGCCGCCCTTCACGCCGCACACCAAGGGACAAGTGGCATGATAGCCAGAGCTACCTCATCGCTCTACTGGCCAGGCCTGACCGCTGACATCGCCGCCACAAGAAACAGCTGTCCTGCGTGCAACAGCAACGCCCCATCCCAACCGGCTATGCCGTCAACTACACCCAAGGAGCCAGAGTATCCCTTCCAGCACATCTGTGCGGATTTCTTCCACCACGAGGGATCCGCATACCTTGTACTGGTCGACCGATACTCTGGCTGGCCAATCGTCGCCCCCGCCACCAATGGAGCCACAGGACTCGCCAGCATCCTGCGGGACACATTCGCTACTTTCGGGATCCCCGCCACACTCACATCGGATGGCGGACCCGAATTTGCTGCCCACTCCACCAGGGAGCTTCTGACCAGCTGGGGCGTACACCACCGAGTCTCTTCAGCCTACAACCCTCACTCCAACAATCGGGCGGAGACCGGGGTAAAGACCATCAAGCGACTGATCGCGGGCAACACTGGCCCGGGCGGATCCCTCCAGACGGCATTCTTCAAGGCCCTGCTCATTTACAGGAACTGCCCCAGCCCGGACACAAAGATGTCCCCAGCGATATGCCTCTTCGGCCGCCCCACCAAGGACCTGCTCCCCAACATCCCGGCCCGACTCAAACCATCCCAGGAAACACCCGACCGACTCCAGCACCGAGACCAAGCCCTTTCCCGCCGACAGACACTTGGCCGCGCCCGGTGGGACGAGCACACCCACGGCCTCTCCCCCCTTCGTTGTGGTGACAGAGTATTCGTCCAAAACCAGACAGGCCGTCACCCAACGAAATGGGACAAGACCCGAGTCGTCGTGGAGGTGCTCCAGTTCCACCAATACCAAGTGCGGATGGATGGAAACGGCAGGCTGACCAAGAGAAACCGCCAATTTCTCCGCAGACAGAGCAACGAACCCCCCCCCCCACCCGACCACCCTTTCCAGCGACGCCTGCCAGACCAGATATACCCAGTGCGACCACTACCCAATCCAACCCAACCCACCCATAACCCACTAACCCCAATCACTATGCCACCTACCCCCCTACCCCCCCCCCCCTGCCTCAGATCCAACCCCAACCATCGATGCACCCTCCAGACCCGACGCCCCAGACCAAAGTCAACACACCCGTGCGCACTCCGGACCCGACGCCGGACCAACTTGTACCACCTTTCATCACACCTGCCAACCAGCGGTCATACGCGGCAGTGACCGGCACCCCAACCCCACCCCTGCGTCGAATACAACCTGACCCTGGAAACCTGGCCAGGACCCCAACCCCCGCCCTACCCGAGACTCCCACCCCTATCCCCGAACCCAGAAGAAGCAAGCGAGGCCCGAAGCCCATCCTACGCTATGGACAGTCAGTCCCCCTGACGTCGGACTTGGGGGGAGATAGACAATACTAACTAAACTATAGACCTATATGTATGCATATCACTACGTAGAACCCTTTACCTTGACGATCCCTTACCATGCGCATGTCTATTCACATACAGTCAGTTCTGCATACATCTCTTACATGCAACTTGTTTTATTAATCCTGTTACATCCTTTGTTAAGAGACGGCGCAACGCGCTTGACTACTTACCTTTCAAATTTGAAAGCATATTGACTAGCCATTTTGAAGTTATGGAGGTTTTGTCCATGATGTCCAAGTAGAAACTGGTTAGACAGCTATGAGATGCGCCACATACCGAGGGCAAAAGATTTCTCAAACTAGAGTTCTTCAAATGTGTGAAAAAAGGTCTTTCATCATGGAACATCACTACGGTACATTTCTAAATATCATTTTGTAGCTTATTTTATGCTCTGCACTTTCATCAGAAAACTTACTCTGAAGTGTGTTCTCTTCACTTTATAATGACCGGTTCCATGTGACTCTCTCAGCGACTCTTATGTGGTTATGCCACTTAAATCTTGCACAAGAAGATTAGTTGATGGCAAGTGTTGGCTGTCTGTCTGCTGACAGGGGATCTTTGTCGGCAGCAAGGTTGGGGTTATGGGGGGGGGGGGGGGGGGGGGGGGTGTTATGATATGTTGCCTCACACATGTGAAAGTTGTATATACCATTTGAAAGCTTATGAGCTAAGGAATCTGATGGTATTTTTTGGAAAGGCAAGGAAATTATGGTAACTTTATAAGTACATCATGAATAATTAATGAGTTATGGCAGCCACACGCCCACCCCTTAATTGTGAGTTTCTGGTTAAAAAAAAGTTTTAATCACCCACACTTGACCAAAGTCTCGCCTTGTATATAGAGCTTAATGAAAACACTCATTTTGTGTGGTAAGAATTCCTCTCGATGATAGCACTTGACAGTGAGGAAACACAAGTGCAGAGAGCTCAGCCATGCAGGTTTTGAGGTCCCCAACTTCGGCTTTGGCGCTATGCAACATATTTAGTATCAAAAGAGAGCACACAGCGTAATCTATCTTTTGAACTCTATGCATAGAGTGAAGCGTGCAGGATCTATGGAGCTCTGAAGTCATAGCCACAAGATTATGAAAAAATTGTATTTTATTGTTTACATATTTTATCGTTTACATTAACTCAACTCTGTCTCCGCTCATTAATGGATTAACTAACAGCAAATATCAATGCATACCAGAAATACACCTGTGGGGAGGGGGGGGGGGTATAGTGAAGAGGGCAAATCGCAGGTCTTCCCACATCTGCCCGGCCCTTTTGGTAAAGCATGTCAACCGCATAGACCACAAGTTGTGATATCAGAACAAATTCTTGCATACAAGTGTTGCCACACCCTTCCCCTCCCCCACAAAGTTTGACACCAGCACAGAACACTAGTATGGTGGTAACACTAGTTCAATATAATATATTCTTGGTAAAGAGTTGGCCTATGTACCACTAGATTCTAAATCAGTCATGGTTTCCTAATATGACAGTTATGTAACTATTCCAGGTTTTTCCAGGTAACCTGCTCTCTAGCACATATCCTGATCCACATGACCTTGAGCACATTCTAGGCCGCTCAGAGTTGCAACGACGGGGTGTGTACATGGAGGGGCTGGAGGCAGAGGTGGGCCGGGCTCACCCTCAAATTGTCCGACTGATCAGACAGTGTCTGTGTAATGTTCCAGAGAGAAGGCCAACCTGTGAGGGGGTGCTGGATGTTGTGCAGAATGTGAAGGGGGAGATGGAGGGTGGGAGTGGTTTGAAGATGCTTGACATAGAGAAGGTGCTGCTCACCAAGGAGCTGAAGATGAAAGAGGTATAATTTATTGTGTGATGGTGGAACTCGTCTACTATCAATTATATTTCTCAGGTGAGGTGTCTGGCTTCAGAGACAAGAGCCAGGGAACTGGAGGTAAGCTACTAATAGAATATTAGAGTGACTGCTCTGTAAGTCTCTGGAGAGAATAGTTGAGCTTGTCTACTATCAATTATATTTCTCAGGTGAGGTGTCTGGCTTCAGAGACAAGAGCCAGGGAACTGGAGGTAAGCTAGTAATAGAATATTAGAGTGACTGGCGTGTGAGTCTCTGGAGAGTATAGTTGAGCTTGTCTACTATCAATTATATTTCTCAGGTGAGGTGTCTGGCTTCAGAGACAAGAGCCAGGGAACTGGAAGTAAGAATATTAGAGTGACTGGCATGTGAGTCTCTGGAGAGAATAGTTGAGCTTGTCTACTATCAATTATGTTTCGCAGGCAAAGTGTCTGGCTACAGAGACAAGAGCCAAGGAACTGGAGGTAGGTCCTAATAGAATATTAGAGTGACTGCTGTATTGTTCCCTGGGGAGAATAGTTGAGCTTGTCTACTATCAATTATATTTCTCAAGTGAGGTGTCTGGCTTCAGAGACAAGAGCCAGGGAACTGGAGGTAGGGCACTTCCAAACGAATAGAATAATATCAGAGTGACTGCTGTATGGGACTCTGGAGAGGCTTGTCCACCATTAAATTATGTTTCTCAGGCAAGGTGTGAGGCTGCAGCACAGTCAAACACAGAACAGAGAGGGGAATTGATGCATTATGAGAGAATTATAGAACAGGAAAAGCTGTGAGAGAAGTTGCTCACACCTTGCATGCACTCATGGAATATTCTGGTGGATGGGCAATGTCACTTTTTATATTCTAATTTTAATATACAAATACAGCTGATTATCTGCTTAGGTTAATTAAGCATTAGCATGTGTGAGGCAAGGGAGAGTCCTAGTGTTATCCACATGTATTTATATATCCTGGCATGTGTGAGGCAAGGGAGAGTCCTAGTATTGTCTACATGTATTTATATATCCTGGCATGTGCGAGGCAAGGGAGAGTCCTAGTGTTGTCCACATGTATTTATATATCTGACATGTGTGAGGCAAGGGAGAGTCCTAGTGTTGTCCACATGTATTAATATATCCTGGCATGTATGAGGCAAGGGAGAGTCCTAGTGTTGTCCACATGTATTAATATATCCTGGCATGTGTGAGGCAAGGGAGAGTCCTAGTGTTGTCCACATGTATTTATATATCCTGACATGTGTGAGGCAAGGGAGAGTCCTAGTGTTGTCCACATGTATTTATATGTCCTGGCATGTGTGAGGCAAGGGAGAGTCCTAGTGTTGTCCACATGTATTTATATATCCTGACATGTGTGAGGTAAGGGAGAGTCCTAGTATTGTCTACATGTATTTATATATCCTGGCATGTGTGAGGCAAGGGAGAGTCCTAGTGTTGTCCACATGTATTTATATATCTGACATGTGTGAGGCAAGGGAGAGTCCTAGTGTTGTCCACATGTATTAATATATCCTGGCATGTATGAGGCAAGGGAGAGTCCTAGTGTTGTCCACATGTATTTATATATCCTGGCATGTGTGAGGCAAGGGAGAGTCCTAGTGTTATCCACATGTATTTATATGTCCTGGCATGTGTGAGGCAAGGGAGAGTCCTAGTGTTGTCCACATGTATTTATATATCCTGACATGTGTGAGGCGAGAGTCCTAGTGTTGTCCACATGTATTTATACATGTAGACAACATTTCTGTTGTTGACTAGGATAGGAGCAATGGTTTTGGCAGTTGAGTTAAAGGTGTGTTTGCCATGCCTTGTAGGTGGAGTGTGTGATATCTAGCTTAGAGATTGTTTCATTATAACATTGTTCCTCGCCAGGAAAGGCAGGAAGCTATCACATTTCTCTTACTTCTTGTGATCCTTTACGTTGTTGTAGTTGGCGAGAGTGTCACAATCCTCATCCAAGGGGCAGTGGAGTTGTTGCATCTACCCCATGGGGTGAAAGATTTTGTGGCAGTAGAGAGCATGCTGGTGAAGGCAATGTATGGTGCTGACTTGTAGCAGAGGAGAGCATGCTGGTGAAGGCAGAGTATGGTGCTGACTTGTAGTAGAGGAGAGCATGCTGGTGAAGGCAATATATGGTGCTGACTTGTAGTAGAGGAGAGCATGCTGGTGAAGGTAGTGTATGGTGCTGACTTGTAGTAGAGGAGAGCATACTGGTGAAGGTAGTGTATGGTGCTGACTTGTAGTAGAGGAGAGCATGCTGGTGAAGGTAGTGTATGGTGCTGACTTGTACCAGAGGAGAGGATGCTGGTGAAGGCAGTGTATGCAGCTGACTTGTTATAGAGTGGAGAGCATACTGGTGAAGGCCGAGTATGGTGCTGATTTGTAGCAGAGGAGAGCATGGTGGTGAAGGCACTGTATGGTGCTGAGTCCCAGGGGCGTACCCAGGATTTAGAGAGGGGGGGGTGCTCTCTTCAAGGCCTTTGTAGTCAAAACCAAATAGAATAGGGTATATAGCTCAATTAAGTGTATTGCTGCATGTGGAAAACCAATTTGTGATCAGAATGGCTGGCACCAATTAAAAAATATATCTTAGAAATATGCTAACCGATCAAATCACCGGTATTTACATTATATAGAGTACATCATATGACAAAAATAAATGATTAATGGGACTAGTTGAGAGGATTGAGTAGCAGCATTCTCCGTGGCTTAAGTTTTGCAAATCGGTCTATGACGTTATCAAGGTTTATGCTGTCAGAAATGTCTCTATGACAGAAGAGCAGAAGAAGGGCATTATCGGTTCTCTGTCATTGCATTTCTGAAGTCAAAAAGTGTAATTCTCTGCTTCTTTTTCGGTGCTGAGATGTATATAGTTGGCAGCTCAAATAAAAAATCAACCACACAGTCACTGAGCTAGCTTGAGAACTTCTGTCATGGAACACGACTCGAGGTGGCTCTCTAGTTACTGCATGCGCGCATGTGGATTACTCTTGGCCACACCTTTTTTCTTCTTTTTCCTTTTTTTCTTCTTTTCCTTTTTTTTTTTTTTTTTTGTTTTGTTTTTTTTTGCATTCTGTACTCTAGGAGGGGTGCGCGCGCTCCGAGCACTCTATGCTGGGTACGCTCCTGACTGACTTGTTATAGAGTGAAGAGCATGCTGGTGAAGGCGGTAATATGTAACTGACTTGTAGCAGAGGAGAGCATACTGGTGAAAGCAATGTATGGTGCAGACTTGTTGTAGAGTGGAAAGCATCCTGGTGAAGGCAGTGAATAGTGCTGACTTGTTGCAGCAGTGGAGAGCATACTGTTGAAGGTAGTGTATGGTGCTTGACATGTTCTAGCAGTGGAGAGCATCAAGTTTTGTCCTTGATTACATGATTCACCCATGATTACATGATTCTCACCCTTGATTGCATGAATTGCCCTTGATTACATGATTCACCCTTGATTACATGATTCACCCTTGATTGCATGAATTGCCCTTGATTTCATGATTCTCCCTTGATTACATGATTCACCCGACATAACATGATTCACCCCTCATTACATGATTCTCCCTTGATTACATGATTCCCCTTTGATTACATGAGTTACCCTTGAAGGCAGTTACAAGTTATTGGTATATACAATGAATATCTTAATTATCAACTTAATTTGCTCATCAATTTGCTCATCAACATTTCACCTAAATGCTCTAGCTATCATCAAGAATAAATATTCTAAGAGCAAATATCGAGAGTTTGTTGAGAGTAATTGTAATCCAGATGCAACATAAATATTTAATATTTGTTTAGGGAAGGAGACCAGTTCAAGTTCCTCTCAAGATCAAGTGGACTAGCGGACAAGACATGCCATTTGCTGTGTCTGACTGTATCCAGTCAGTAGCAGTGGGGGGAATAATTTATGTAGGTGGAGCAATTGCTCACCATCGCAGCGATAAGTACATAGTGAAGGCCTATGACACCACACCACATGAATGGTATCAACTGGTACATCCCTGGGACCAGCTACTTCCATACAAAGCAAAATTCTTTGCAATGGCAGTCATGAAGAAGCACCTAGTGCTAATAGCTAATAGGAGGACGTGACTCTGCCAATGCTGCCACTAATCTGTTGGGAGTGTGGGAAGCTGACAGAAGACAATGGACGTACCCCTATCCACCTATGCCCACAGCACGGTCTAACTCCTCAGTGATAGCTTACAAGCAGTGGTTGCTAGTAGCTGGTGGCTGGTCAAATAGTGGTATGGTGTCAGCAGTTGAGGTGTTGGATGTTGATAGTCTCCAGTGGTTGAGTGCATCTTCAACACCAACACCACTGTGGAACATGAAGTCCACTCTAGTAGGTGACATGTGGTACTTCATGGGTGGCTGTGAGGGTGTGTCTTGTGGTGCTACAGATCAAGTGTACAGTGTGTCCTTGCCAGTTCTCATTTCTCACGGCAATCCTGCTAGTTCTAGCAGCACACCTCCTCACATGTGGAACACACTGTCTGGACTAGGACATGAGTTCTCCACTCCACTCTGCATCGGTGGCTCTCTACTTGCATTTGGTGGCAAGCGTGTAAAGGACAGGAAAGCTGTGTCTGCCATCCATCGCTATCTACCCGAGTCTAAGGAATGGGTTGTAGTTGGAAAGTTGCCATCTTCCCTATGGGACTGCACCTGTGCTGTGACCTCAACTGGGGTGGTGTTCGTGGTTGGAGGGCATGGCTCTATCCATGATCGGTCACCTAGAGTATATATAGGAAACTTTATGTGAAGTTATTTTTACTATTATTGATGTTGTTGTTGAATACTTGATTGAATCATACAATACTTAATTGACTATATCTATATATATACTACCACAACACAAATATGCAAATATGCTGAGTACGGACTGAACAGATCATCTCACTTGTCTCTTGCCTCTTATCCAAAATCAATTGTGATCTCCACTCTCTAGTCCCTTTACCTATTGATACACTATGGAAGAATTGGTATATACGGCAACTGTCAGATATCCAAGTTCTGACAGCCCCAAGAAACTGGAGTAATAATGGGGTGTTTGTCCTGACATTCCACAACTCATTAGTGGCATCAACCTTTGCCAAAATGCTGTTTTTATCTGGGAGTGACACCTTTTTTAAAATGGTGGCCAAGCTTTATAAAACCCAATTATATAGGCAGCTTCTAGGTATCATAAACGGTATCTTCAGCCAATCTTGACCCTAAAATACTTCGAGCATGCCTTGACCTTTGCATTAAAATGGTGGTCCAAGAAACACAAAGCATATCTCGGCTAAAATTCACTTTGGCAGCTTCATAGTACCTGATAATGCATGTGCCTTAGTAGCACGTGCATCAGTTGGCAACTTCTTAATAGCATGTGCATCAGTTGGCAACTTCTTAGTAGCATGTGCATCAGTTGGTAACTTCTTAGTAGCATGTGCATCAGTTGGTAACTTCCTAGTAGCATGTGCATCAGTTGGTAACTTCTTAGTAGCATGTGTATCAGTTGGTAACTTCTTAGTAGCACGTGCATCAGTTGGCAACTTCTTAGTAGCATGTGCATCAGTTGACAACTTCTTAGTAGCATGTGCATCAGTTGGTAACTTCTTAGTAGCATGTGCATCAGTTGGCAACTTCTTAGTAGCATGTGCATCAGTTGGCAACTTCTTAGTAGCATGTGCATCAGTTGGTAACTTCTTAGTAGCATGTGCATCAGTTGGCAACTTCTTAGTAGCATGTGCATCAGTTGGTAACTTCTTAGTAGCATGTGCATCAGTTGGCAACTTCTTAGTAGCATGTGCATCAGTTGACAACTTCTTAGTAGCATGTGCATCAGTTGGCAACTTCTTAGTAGCATGTGCATCAGTTGGTAACTTCTTAGTAGCATGTGCATCAGTTGGTAACTTCTTAGTAGCATGTGCATCAGTTGGTAACTTCTTAGTAGCATGTGCATCAGTTGGTAACTTCTTAGTAGCATGCGTATCAGTTGGCAACTTCTTAGTAGCATGTGACATCAGTTGGTAACTTCTTAGTAGCACGTGCATCAGTTGGCAACTTCTTAGTAGCATGTGCATCAGTTGGCAACTTCTTAGTAGCATGTGCATCAGTTGGTAACTTCTTAGTAGCATGTGTATCAGTTGGTAACTTCTTAGTAGCATGTGTATCAGTTGGCAACTTCTTAGTAGCATGTGCATCAGTTGGCAACTTCTTAGTAGTAGCATGTGCATCAGTTGGTAACTTCTTAGTAGCATGTGTATCAGTTGGTAACTTCTTAGTAGCATGTGCATCAGTTGGTAACTTCTTAGTAGCATGTGCATCAGTTGGCAACTTCTTAGTAGCATGTGCATCAGTTGGTAACTTCTTAGTAGCATGTGTATCAGTTGGTAACTTCTTAGTAGCATGTGTATCAGTTGGCAACTTCTTAGTAGCATGTGCATCAGTTGGCAACTTCTTAGTAGCATGTGCATCAGTTGGTAACTTCTTAGTAGCATGTGTATCAGTTGGTAACTTCTTAGTAGCATGTGCATCAGTTGGTAACTTCTTAGTAGCATGTGCATCAGTTGGCAACTTCTTAGTAGCATGTGCATCAGCTGGCAACTTCTTAGTAGCATGTGCATCAGTTGGCAACTTCTTAGTAGCATGTGCATCAGCTGGCAACTTCTTAGTAGCATGTGCATCAGTTGGTAACTTCTTAGTAGCATGTGCATCAGTTGGCAACTTCTTAGTAGCATGTGCATCAGCTGGCAACTTCTTAGTAGCATGTGCATCAGTTGGTAATTTCTTAGTAGCATGTGCATCAGTTGGTAACTTCTTAGTAGCATGTGCATCAGTTGGTAACTTCTTAGTAGCATGTGCATCAGTTGGTAACTTCTTAGTAGCATGTGCATCAGTTGGTAACTTCTTAGTAGCATGTGCATCAGTTGGCAACTTCTCAGTAGCATGTGTATCAGTTGGCAACTTCTCAGTAGCGTCTGTATCAGTTGGTTTCATCAAAAGTTAGTAGAACTGAGTTGAGTTAACAACGACCTCCTTTTCTTACCAAGAAGTCATCAGTTGTTCAACAAAACTGTAACTACTTATAATGCATGTGTCTATATTTATTATCCGATACAAAAGCATATCTATCTGGTTAGTTCTGGTGTTACACTGAGTAACTTCTCGTGGGTGGCTGCTTGACTATAAATAAAGAAAACGAACAAGACAAAAATGTTTTTATTTATGACTAATCGAAAAATTACAAGAATTTACCAGTGAAGCCTACAAACATTTACAGGATCCTTTGCCTATATATATGTATATAATTATGCTTAATACCGCTTTTTTAAAACATTTGGAGTTCTAGGTAAAGGGTCCTGTACATGTTTGTAGTCTACATTGGTAAATTCTTGTTTAATTTTTTTTAGCCAATCCACATATACTTTAACCTTCGCACCGTCTAAAGATTTTCCATAACACGGACTGCCAAAGGGGTATACACACCAGCACCCCAGTGGATCTTTTACAAATATCAACACAAAGAGGCCTATAAATCATAATTTATCATTTTTATCCCTTCAACATAATATATAGAACCAGAACACACACACTGGTGTAGTCTAAGCTGGAAAGTGAAGTAAAGTAAATAGTCCTCATTATTGAAAATCAAATCACGAAAGATGCAAAATTCATCATTGATAATTGAGTCTTTACTGTATTCCTTCTTTGCAAGGAACACAAAACACTGTATGACTAACAGAATGTTCTTTGCAGACAAAACGTGTACACAGACCACAGTGGTTGCGACTTTTTCTGTCATTTTTCCTAGAGCACAAGTAACATCTACCATAAGTTCGAATCACAATTGGTTGATGTGCAGCACTCTACAAAGGCAAGAAGCCATGCTTTTGGGCAAGCTGCCTCATTGCTTGTGAAATTCCATGAAAGTTGCCATCAACCCATTTTTGGATTCCGACTTCAATTTCTCTTCTGCAGAGTTCTTCTCCTAGTGCCTCCAAGTGTAGCCTACGTTGTCGCTTGCAGTTTTTCTCCATGATATTAGGGTTCTTGGTTCTGTACAACACAAATGTGTTGTATGAAACAGCATCAAGAAGGGGAAAAAACACATTCATAGGCCATCTGCAGGTGTTTCGTCTAGAATACTGAACAATAAGTTTGTCAAAGGTATCGACAGCTCCTTTTGTAGCATTATATGCCATGATAATTTCAGGTTTTTTCATTTCAATCTTCCCACCTCCCTGTAAAATGATGTTTTTGCTGTGGTGCTCTGTGGATAGCAGTATCACTGCCTTACTTTTCTTTGGCACATAAGAAACCAATGTTTTTTCCTTCTGGAAACAAAACATACTTTCATGTACTTCACGGCTTTTATTTTTTAGGAATTGGGGTGGAATTGCCCGTTTGTTCGGTTTCAGTGTTCCAACTAGAGTTAGCTTTTTCTCCCATAAGTTTTCTGCCAGGGGAATTGAGGTAAAAAAGTTATCCACTGTAATTCCTCGACTTGTTTTTTCAATTGGTTTTGCCAAGTCAAGCACAACATTCATTCCAATGTTTGTATTTCGTTGTGTTTGATCTCTGTCTTTTCCCAAATAAACCTGCACATTAGACAGGTAAGATGTTTCCACATCGCATAAGCAAAAGTACTTGATACCATACTTGGCTGGTTTGCTGTGCATAAATTGTCGGAAATGGCATTTACCTCGAAATGCATACAGAGTCTCGTCAATGCATGTATGACTGTGTGGTTCGAAAGCAATCCGAATGTTGTTTTGAAACTGGGAGAAAATGTATTGCATCTTATGAAACTTCAAGTCCTGCCCTGTACGTGTATCCACATCATCAAAGGTGAGGTATCTGGTAATGGTTCGAAACTGTTTTCGTGTGAGAACAAGAGTTACATATTCCTGATAGTGCATGGAGTTAGGAGACCATATTTCATCAACATCTACGTTTCGCTTTTTCGTAACTCCAAGGATAAGCAAAATTCCCATGTAGCCAATTATTTGATTTTCTGTTACCTCTGGAATATCATCAGGAATCCTTTTGTTAGTGCAATCACAAATATGCCTGATCATAGTTGGTGTAAGAAGTGCAAAGAAAAAGTCCAGTTGGTCTTCATAGTGAGCAACCCACTGTGTCAATCCAGGACGGACATGAATGACATTTGTTGCCGAAATGATGCAGGGTGAGGTGGATACTATGCCATAGTCTGTGCTGCCATACCAAAACATCTTCCTGACATGTTGGTAGCACCATCATAGCACTGCCAGTTCCTCAATAGAACATTTAAACAGTATCTTGTTAGGCATGTGAACTCATTGGTAATAGTTTTGTCAGTTGATTAGAGACCAATACACGTCTCCATAAACTTCATAACTCTGTGAAAACAAGCGGTACAAACACAAAGAAGACATTAAATATTATTGAAATGGCTTCTTGTTATCTTTACCTGTTCAGCTCACCAGCACTTACACATACCACATGCAGTGCATCACTAGTCTCATCAGCACTCACACATACCACATGCAGTGCATCACTAGTCTCATCAGCACTCACACACACCACATGCAGTGCATCACTAGTCTCATCAGCACTCACACATACCACATGCAGTGCATCACTAGTCTCATCAGCACTCACACATACCACATGCAGTGCATCACTAGTCTCGCCAGCACTCACACATACCACATGCAGTGCATCACTAGTCTCATCAGCACTCACACACACCACATGCAGTGCATCACTAGTCTCATCAGCACTCACACACACCACATGCAGTGTATCACTAGTCTCATCAGCACTCACACATACCACATGCAGTGCATCACTAGTCTCGCCAGCACTCACACATACCACATGCAGTGCATCACTAGTCTCATCAGCACTCACACACACCACATGCAGTGCATCACTAGTCTCATCAGCACTCACACATACCACATGCAGTGCATCACTAGTCTCATCAGCACTCACACACACCACATGCAGTGTATCACTAGTCTCATCAGCACTCACACATACCACGTGCAGTGCATCACTAGTCTCATCAGCACTCACACATACCACATGCAGTGCATCACTAGTCTCATCAGCACTCACACACACCACATGCAGTGTATCACTAGTCTCAGCAGCACTCACACACACCACATGCAGTGTATCACTAGTCTCATCAGCACTCACACACACCACATGCAGTGCATCACTAGTCTCAGCAGCACTCACACACACCACATGCAGTGCATCACTAGTCTCATCAGCACTCACACATACCACATGCAGTGCATCACTAGTCTCACCAGCACTCACACATACCACATGCAGTGCATCACTAGTCTCATCAGCACTCACACATACCACATGCAGTGCATCACTAGTCTCATCAGCACTCACACACACCACATGCAGTGCATCACTAGTCTCATCAGCACTCACACATACCACATGCAGTGCATCACTAGTCTCATCAGCACTCACACATACCACATGCAGTGCATCACTAGTCTCATCAGCACTCACACATACCACATGCAGTGTATCACTAGTCTCATCAGCACTCACACACACCACATGCAGTGTATCACTAGTCTCAGCAGCACTCACACACACCACATGCAGTGCATCACTAGTCTCAGCAGCACTCACACACACCACATGCAGTGCATCACTAGTCTCATCAGCACTCACACATACCACATGCAGTGCATCACTAGTCTCACCAGCACTCACACATACCACATGCAGTGCATCACTAGTCTCATCAGCACTCACACATACCACATGCAGTGCATCACTAGTCTCATCAGCACTCACACACACCACATGCAGTGCATCACTAGTCTCATCAGCACTCACACATACCACATGCAGTGCATCACTAGTCTCATCAGCACTCACACATACCACATGCAGTGCATCACTAGTCTCATCAGCACTCACACATACCACATGCAGTGCATCACTAGTCTCATCAGTACTCACACATACCACATGCAGTGCATCACTAGTCTCATCAGCACTCACACATACCACATGCAGTGTATCACTAGTCTCATCAGCACTCACACATACCACATGCAGTGTATCACTAGTCTCATCAGCACTCACACACACCACATGCAGTGCATCACTAGTCTCACCAGCACTCACACATACCACATGCAGTGCGTCACTAGTCTCATCAGCACTCACACATACCACATGCAGTGCATCACTAGTCTCATCAGCACTCACACACACCACATGCAGTGCATCACTAGTCTCATCAGCACTCACACATACCACATGCAGTGCATCACTAGTCTCATCAGCACTCACACACACCACATGCAGTGCATCACTAGTCTCATCAGCACTCACACACACCACATGCAGTGCATCACTAGTCTCATCAGCACTCACACACACCACATGCAGTGCATCACTAGTCTCATCAGCACTCACACATACCACATGCAGTGCATCACTAGTCTCACCAGCGCTCACACATACCACATGTGGTGCAGGGGAATAGCCAGGATTTTAGAAAAGGGGGGGCGGGGCAAAATGTCTTGATCTCAAACACCAGTCCCCCCCCCCCCCCCCCACCCTAAAAATGTTTCTTTTCCTTATCTTTTCCTTAACAATTCTCTATTAAAGCGCATTAATAAAGGAATATAGTGCATACAAAGTAGTAAGAAATTCCGTCCCCCCCCCACCCCTTCACAACCAAATAAAACTGTGTAGAATTACCTTTTAGAACTAACTACTAGTGCCCCCAGAATTCCTCAGAATCAATCTCAGAGCATCTATTTGGAGTAGGGGGGGAGTGAGCATGCCCCCAGACCACCCCCCCCCCCCCCCTTTTGTGATATACCCTCCACGTCAACACCAAACTTTAGAGTTCCCCTCCCCCCTCCCAAAACTCTGCACACACACACATTCAAGCATACCCAGACCCCCCAGATGGTGTTTGTGAAACTTTGTCACATCTTTAACCATCATGCAACTTAAAATCCACAAATTTTCTAAATGAAACCCTGTCTAGCCACAGTGAAGAAAAAATGAAGCAACACAATAAAGAGATAGCAGTCAGAAAGTTGAATTCGCCTGGGATGACATCTGGAGAACTCATCAATGACTTCTTCAATGTCAATGGGTATGTCTGATGTATGTGAAGTAGAGTCAGGCTTGAGAGACGCTCATTACTCATGCTAGACCTAAGGACAGTTTTGAATGTTTAAGCCCACTGAAAGATCTCTCAGCAGAGCATGAAGTAGTTACTGGGAGGTTGCAGAGAATAGTAGCAAGGGCTTTGATGTTGGGGTAAAAGCTAGAGATGCGGATCAATGTTGAGGAGAGAGTTGAATGAAGTGAATTTGAACCATGATCTTTCTCTTCAGATTTCCACTTGGTGCACCAGTTGTGGATCTCACCACTGAGAGAAGACACATTTGATAGGTCTACAGCATATGTAGCTCCTCTACTTTCATCACCACACTGGACACAGTTGCAAGATCTTCTGGTTCCAACACTGATGGTTACCAAGTATAGACCTTGAAAAGCAATTTTTTGATGTGAACTAAACCGCTTGTCAAGCTCAGCAAGAAGATGGTCCAAAATTGGAACTATGATAGTTCTTCTAAAGTATTCAGAGGGATTAGATGCTGGTATGCTTGCTCTGTGTTGCTGACGACTACATATCCTGGGCATTGATGGTGTAGTCCCCACCTCATTACACATTTCAGAGATCAGAGTTTCAAACCATCTACTTCAATGTCTGTTTTGTGCTAATTAGTGTGAAGTAGTGGATGCAATAAGGTTGTAACCAGTACAACCCCACCCCTTTAAAACAGGCGTGGTCTTATCACATAATGCATAACTTGCAGCATGCATATCTTGCTAAAAATTTGATGTGCAAGGGTGCAAAGGTCAGAGAGCATTGTGCTATTGTCGTGTAATGTAGGATAACATATTCACTCTTGAATGTAATATATATCAAGTTACAGGTCATTTGTTTAGGATGGCAGAAAAGCTCTCAATATCAAGTAGATAACGGCCAAGATATGCCACTTGTTATGGCTACCTGTATCCAGTCAGTAGCAGTGCAAGGGACAGTGTATGTTGGGAGAGGAAGGGAGGTGCTCACTGTGATAATGATATCTATATTGTGATGGCCTACAACACTACACCACGTACCTGGCACCACGTACCATACAGAGCAAGATACTTTGCTATGGCAGGCATCAAGAATCAACTAGTGCTAGCATGAAGATGTGATTGTAGAAATGCTCCTATAATCTGTTAGGTGTGTAGGAAGCTAGCAGACAATGGACACACCCATATCCAATGTCTGCAGCAAGTTATCCATCCTACAGAAGTTACAAGCAATGGCTACTGTAGTTGGTGGCTGGTCATATGGTGATTGAGTGTCAACTGTTGAGGTGCCGTATGTTGATAGTCATCAGTGGTGGAGTGCACCCTCAACACTGGTACCGCTGTTGTACATGAGGTCCAGTCTAGTAGGTGACATGTGGTTCCTATGGTGGGTGGCTGCGATGATGGGCACGAGAGGTGCACAGTGTGTCCTTGCCAACTCACATCAACTCTGCTAGTTCTAGCAACACGCCTCCTCTCATGTGGAACACAATGTCTGGACTAGGACGTGACCGCTTCACTCCACTCAGCATCGGTGGCTCACTTGCAGTTGGTGTCTTGGATGTCAAGGTCATGCAAGCTGTGTCTGCCATCCATCACATCTACCCGAGACTGAGGAGTGGGTGGCAGTTGAAAATCTTCACTACATCTCTTGCACCTGTGCTGTGACCTCGGCAAGAGGTGTTAGTGACTGAAGGGTGTGGCACTAATCATGATCTACCATCCAGAACTTTGTGAGGTTATGCTCACTATTGTAATTGTTGTCTACTTTATTATTATTTCTACCCAGCTGTGAAGTGTCAACATCTAATTACCCGTGTGATTTTTGAGGGCTAAATATCTGGAGATGGTGATTAACTTTTGACTTTGTTGGTGAAATATTTGTGAAAAAGATCCCACTCTAAGGAAACCATGGAGCCAGAGGTGTCGACAAGAAGTAATATAATATTGGATGTTGAATGACACATTCATACCACCCGTTGCCCATATATGGCTCCTCCTCACACCCATGCAATCTCTAACACCTATATATGTGCACCTCCTCTCCAGCACGTATTTCGTCCCTACATGCCCCTCCTCACACTCGCACCTCATGCAACATCACCTCACACTTGCATCTCAGTGTAGTTCATTAAGAGACAAAGCTATTATATTGTGTGAAGACACAAGTATTTACTTCCTTCAAAGGAAACAATGCCAACAATGAAGATATAAGGAGGTTGCCCTCAGTAACTCATGACAATATCATATTTGTGCCTCAACTAAGTGTCTGCTCCTATTTGTCTGCAGTTTTGGATATCAGCACCAATTCACACACTATCAGTTGGCATAGGCAGTCACGCCCAGTATGTACTATATAACTTGCGGCATGCTGGAAGTGCTTCTCAAGTCAAAATTGGCCGAAACAACTATTTAGGATGTTAAGAATCTGCCAAAGTGGGTTTAGCTCGGATATGAGCTTGCGTATGTGTGTGTGTGTGCATGCATGCGTATGTATATGTGTGTCCTTTGGGTACCACCATTTTTAAATGTTGGTAAACCAAAATAGGAAGTGCTACCATTCGTATAGAAACATCAAACATTTCTGGAGATTAGGATTACCCATCAGTCAACATATTCTTCACACATACTACATTACACTACAACTAATTGAAGGACATGTAATAAGTTATTGAAGTCTAGTGTGTGTGGTGCAGGTTGCCGTAGTAGAGTGCTAGGCATTCTCTTCTTCCTGGCTGTGTTCAACTAGCGATGGTATGCTTGATGTGTGCTGAGAGATAGGCAATAGCCTGACATGGTTCCTAGAGCTGGCAGCAACTAGAGGGGCTGTAGCCAAGGTGTTCGTCGTGAGGGGGGTTAGGACAGGAAGGTCTCCAGTCAGAGCAGTTGTAAAAGATGTAGTCTTCTTATCACTTTCTTTCTGACTGGAGGATGAGGTAGTAGCAGTGGTAGTAGCAGTGGTAGTAGCAGTAGTAGTAGCAGTAGTAGTAGCAGCAGTAGTAGTAGTGAGTGGTGTGATTGCCTAATAAACAAAATGCAAAAAGGAGTGAAAATTCAAAATCTAGATTGTGAGACTGCAATGCCACTTAACAAATGTAATCAAAATTATATTGAATTGACTTGTCAAGAAAGCCAGTGGCTCTGGGGGGAGTCAGCCTCACTATCAAACTGCTGGCATTATGTGAGCTCTGATGCTAGTGTAGTTCATTGTCAGTGTCACCCTGTTGCATAATATGTGAGCTATTGTTGCCAATGCAAAAGATGTCCGTCGGTACATCCAATTAAAAATGGCCAACAACACCAAGTGCCGTGCCATTTCTGATATTGGTAGCTTCTAGCAACGTGGGCCTACACTAAAATGTAATTCCTGACACATGCCTAACCTGTCCATAACATTTTAGTGAGTTTTTGTGTCGTCAGCCAAATAAGACAAACTAACAAATTATACAATCATCATAGCTATATAATATGTACACACACGTATAATACATTATGTAAGATCATACAATACACTAGGAAATGTCCAAACATTGGGTGTCGAGTGAAGACAATTAACAGTGCAATTAAGCACAGCACAGAATCATGATGTTGCAGTCCATACACAAGTCCATTTATTGCTCCGAGTGATGAATGTACGAAGGTGTGAGGCAAAAAGGGTTTTCATACTGTGTCTCACTAAGCTCGATGATTACACATGATGCTAGCAATGAAGGCAACGCGTTGAATGATAAGCAAGTGTGCGAAGGAAAAAGAGGGCACACAAAAATAATCTGACACCCTATGTGACAAAATTTATAAATCTATCATT
The DNA here is from genome assembly GCA_028752905.1 of Cladorhizidae sp. MBARI D1340-BT2. Lineage (NCBI taxonomy): Eukaryota > Metazoa > Porifera > Demospongiae > Poecilosclerida > Cladorhizidae > Cladorhizidae sp. MBARI D1340-BT2. The sequence goes on along the minus strand of JAQNBH010000012.1, from coordinate 36,729,576 downwards.
GCATTGCCCTAGCCAGTGTCCTGACCCTAGCATAGATGAAAGTGTAATGCAGTACACTGATCTGTACATCAGTGATGTCATCATGTTGTAATGCGTGGATTGTGATAAGAGGCTTAACTAAATTATTAAAGAGTCAAAACTAGAATTTACCACAAACATTTAAATAACCCTTTACCTACTAATAAAAATAACATCAAATGCTATATAGATTATAAATAATTGGTCTTAATTATATTAACAAAAGACAAAAAATAAATAATAAAAGCAGAATTTACCACATGGACAAGCATGGACAAGCATTTACAGGAGCCATGATCTTAATAGGTAAGGACCACTTATGGGAGCCTGGTCTTCCTTGTATTAATAGGCAACGAAGACTTACAGGAGCCTGGTCTTCCTTGTATTAATAGGCAAGGAAGACTTACAGGAGCCTGGTCTTCCTTGTATTAATAGGCAACGAAGACTTACAGGAACCTGGTCTTCCTTGTATTAATAGGTAAGGACCACTTATATATATATAGGAGCCTGATCTTCTTTGTATTAATAGGTAAGGAACCTGTTCCCTACATTGGTAAATTAAATTAAAAAATCTCAGTCTGTTTCAGTCGAGCAGCCACCTACAAGAAGTTACTCAGTGTACCACCAGACCTAACCAATCATGTATGTTACTATACCATGTTTGTTACTTAAGTAGACACACGCCTGAGTATTCATACAGTATATACGCACAGACACATGCACCATAAGTAGTTAGCTGGTTTTGTTGAAGGTCTGTTCTGATAATTATCTCAAGACTAAGCTTCTGAGGATGATCACTTCTTGGAATGAAAACATGCAGCTGCTTGCTGAGTCAGTACAGATCGACTCCAATTGCATTGATGACATTTTACTTTTACTGATTTCTGTGTTTTGCTGGATCGAGAAACAGATTGGTCGTTGCAATGTTTATAATTATTCTGGTAGTATAACTAGTATAACTATTCTGGTAGTATAACTATTCTGGTAGTATAACTATTCTGGTAGCATAACTATTCTGGTAGCATAACTATTCTGGTAGCATAACTAGTATAACTATTCTGGTAGTATAATTATTCTGGTAGTATAATTATTCTGGTAGTATAACTATTCTGGTAGTATAACTATTCTGGTAGTGTATAACTATTCTGGTAGTATAATTATTCTGGTAGCATAACTAGTAGCATAACTAGTATAACTATTCTGGTAGTATAACTATTCTGGTAGTATAATTATTCTGGTAGTATAACTATTCTGGTAGCATAACTATTCTGGCAGTATAATTATTCTGGTAGTATAACTATTCTGGTGGCATAACTATTCTGGTAGTATAACTATTCTGGTAGTACAGTATAACTATTCTGGTAGTATAATTATTCTGGTAGCATAACTATTCTGGTAGAATAACTATTCTGGTAGTATAATTATTCTGGTAGTGTAACTAGTATAACTATTCTGGTAGTATAACTATTCTGGTAGTATAATTATTCTGGTAGTATTTTTAATTTTTTGTACCGCGCAGGGGTGCGACGGTCATAAGGGATGAAGATCAATGCATCTGGCCACACCCACTACCGATGTCCGTTGGAGAGGGGTCGTTTCATATTTGAAAATTTATTCGGTGCATGGGTGGTGTCCATTGTTCGGAATTGGGAGGTTGTCCGCTATTCGGGGGCTTTCTAAAGCGGGGGCTTTCTAAAGCACTATTCCTATGGAATTATCCATTGGTGCATCTGCCTCTGTCCGTTATAAGGTAATTGTTCGCTATTGGGAGTGTCCGTTAACGGAGGTTCCTCTGTACTACCAGAATAGTTATACTAGTTATGCTACCTGAATAGTTACTGCGTGGTGGATAGCTAGCTACCAGTATATAGCAGGCTCACACAGGCCTTAGCATCTCATTATTCCTGATGAAGGGTAGAGCATCTAGTCGAAACGTCGAGTGAATACAATTTGAAGTTGATTATTGAGAAGGTGATTTTAATGTTATATCAACTGAGAGTTCATTGAGAATAATAATAATGACAGTAAAATGAGGAAAGAATAATTGAAAAATTATTACCGCCATGGTCAAACCAACATGATAGTAAGCTATGTAGCAGATATGCCTAGCTACAGAAGTCCATTTGCATGTAGAGACTGATTTATTTCTGTCACTCGATGTCAGTGTAAGGCTTGGGTCCATAAAAATGGTATGTACAATGGATTTCCAAACCATATCCAGCTTCTCTGTTGATTCTGTCACCAGTCTCCTCAACAGAGCCTTTATTGAAGCTCCTTCTCAGAAACTGAGAGATGACCGAGGCAATATTGTAGGGAATGTGGCCAACAAGAACACCCTCTCTCATCACTGCAACAGCAGATTGGTCACAACTGTTAGTTGGCTCCCTTCTGAGAAGCAATACTTCTCCAATGAAAGGAGTCCGTACTTCTTTATAGACATGATTCTCTGATGTACGAGTGTACTTCTGCTACACTCAAGTCACTGCCTACTTGCTGAGAGGCCATCTAGCTAGAGAATCTAGTCAGCTCACGTGACAGTTCTTTGAGTCGGACGTCTTGAGTGAAGCTAATCTATAGACAAGCTGCTGAAGTCTGGCTATGGCGTCTTCTAAAGAAAAAGATTTATCTCTCCTTGGAGAGGTAGGCGGATGTGATCAATGTAGCAAGGAGCATCCTGGAATTAATGTGCGCACCTTTGGAGAAAAGTTTAGTTGTGGTAAGACACAGGTTTCAGATATACTGAGGAGCAGTGAGAGTATCTTAGAATCTAATGTGTCAACTAGTAAAAAACCTCCAGTTTCAGAGTATTCTGATGTGAATGCATTGTACCAATGGTATGTGATGGCCTGTTCCAAGAACATTTACCCATGTGGACCTCAACTTGCTGAGAAAGACAGAGAAATTGGTGTATTTTTAGGCAGGCAGAATTCCAGGGAACCAATGGTTGGCTAACAAAGCAGTACAATATAAGGATAGTGGTTGTAAGTGGTGAGTCTGGTGATGTATGAGGGGAGACAGCATGTCCTGGAAGGAGAGGCTGCCTGAGATTGTGAAAGGATATAAAAAGGAAGACATTCATCATCTAGATGAGACTGGATGCTTGTGGAAAGCACTCCCTGATTGTGGGTTTGGACTGAAAGGAAAGCAATGCTGGGGTGGGAAAAAGAGTAAGCAGAGATTTACAGTAACCTTCATAGTGAGTGCAGCTGGTGAAAAGGAAACTCCCATTGTAATCTGGGAATATGAAAAACCTAGGTGTTTCTGAGCTTTTGATATATAATTATGGTCTTCCTGTTTTAAGTATTACCACCAGAACAAGGCATGGATGACGGGAGAAATGCAAAATTACAGCCATTAGATTTGGGGACTATCCAGAATTTCTAATGTCATTACCGTCGGCTATTTCTTCGTTATGTTTTAGCGAAGATTGATGCATGCTGCTGTGCAACAGAAGTAGTCAAATGTATCAATGTCCTCACAGCAATTCGACGGGTAGCTCTAGCATGGAAAAAAGTAAAGATGGAAATTATAATGAAGTGCCTTCAAAGTGGAGGTATTCTTAACACTGATTTATCCCTGAGCAGTTTAAATGAAGAGGACGACCCAATTCATGATGCCCATGAAATACTAGCTAGCATTGATTTATAAGACAATGGGTAGTGCTGACAGTTGTTCAGCTGAGGAGTATATGAATGGAGACAATGGCCTCCCTGTTTGTGCTGACGTTGATGATGACACATGGGAAGAAAACTTCTTTGAAAGTTTTAGTTGAAATAGAAGATGCTGACGAAAATCAATCTGATGAAGAAGATAAAATTTACAGACACCTCCCCTAAAAATAAAGAGTTATAAAGAAGCACTTGAGTCACTGGAAGGTGTTAAAGATTTTCTATAGAGTCATGATTCTTTGATGAAGCTGCTTGTGCAAGTTCATTAGTTGACAAAACTTGCTTCTAGGCACATGGTCCGTGTCACACAAACTACCATACATGAATACAGAGAATGTACAATGTTTTATGCTGGTGTCCGCATGACCTACTAAACTGAGATAATGATAATCTTTTACACTGGTGTCTGCATGACCTACAACAGAGAGAATAAGGTTAATAAAGAAGCCTCCCAATAAAGGACAACCTCCGAATAATGGACAAAGAGGTATGTCCCAACTTATCCACTACTCAGAGGTTCCATTGTATAACTATTCTGGTAGTGTAACTATTCTGGTAGTGTAAGTATTCTGGTAGTGTAACTATTCTAGTAGTGTAGGGAAGTCTATGTTTAGGATTCCCTGCGAGGTTCTGTGTCACCGTTGTATCTCTTCTACCCGATAGAGAAAGAGAATTGAAACTTCATGAGAAAGACAGAGAGTATCAATACAACATAACAAAAGGTGATCATCAATTCGAATATTTATTATTAAAAGTCAAGGGAGTTATGTCCCGATTACTGTTCCGTAATTGCACACGCCACACAGCTCCCCCCAGAACTGACTTGATCTTAAAATGAAGCTGTATCGTCCACGGGTAACTCAGTCCAAAAACCTTGCTGGTGTCTTGAATCTTCATCAAGAGCATGTAGTTCCTAGGATTGGGGTACTTGGTATGCCGTGTGATGGGTCCGGGGAGTGTTGAGTTGGCCGGACAGTGGGCTGGGCTAGGGAACGTTGAGGGGGGCGACCACGGCATGGTGGCTGTGCCACTTGGACCTCAGCAGACTCATCACATTGTGCAATTTTCAGCCTATTGATCGAGATGGTCTCCTCGCGATTGCCGACCTGGACTTTGAAGAATTTATCCCCTGTGGCCAATACACAAAATGGGCCATCGTAAGGTGGCTGTAGGGGCGACTTGTGGCTGTCGTGACGAATGAAGACAAATTTGGCCAAAGAGAGGGAGGCCGGAATTGAGGTTGTGGGAGAGCTATGGTGCACTGGGGGGACCGGTCTGAGTTCTGCCACATTGTCACGGAGGCGGCGGAGAAGTTCCGGAACTGGTTCTCCCTGTCCATGGCCCACAAACTCTCCGGGGACAGTGAGTGACGATCCAAACACTAACTCTGCTGGGGATGTACCTAGGTCCTCCTTCGGCATGGTCCGGAGTCCTAGCATGACCCAATGAAGGTCTGATGTCCACGAGGGTGATTGACAGCGTGCTTTGAGGGCGCTTTCATGCATCGATGGAACCTTTCCACAAGGCCATTCGCCTGGGGGTGGTAAGCCGTAGTCCGATGCAGTTTGGTTCCGAGGAGGTTGGAGAGATCTTGCCAGAGTTGAGATGTGAACTGGGGTCCTCTGTTAGAGGAGACATTGGAGGGAAGGCCGTAACGAGTAATCCATCCACTCAAGAAGGCATCAGCCACGTCTTTGGTACTTGTGCTAGCCAAGGGAATTGCTTCTGGCCAGCGAGTGACTCTGTCCACTAATGTGAGGAGGTGGGTGAAACCTTTAGAGAGTGGGAGTGGCCCTACGAGATCCACATTCACATGGTCGAATCGGAGTATGGGCTCGTTGTACTCAGATAGTGAGTGGGGTACGATCGTGGAGGTTGACTTTGGCTCGTTGGCAAGCGATGCATGTCCTGGCCCATTCTCCGACCTGTTGACCAAGGCCGTGCCAGACGTACTTGCGGGCTACCAGCTTGCGGGTTGCCCGTATGCCTGGATGGCTGAGGCCATGAAGGGTGTCAAAAATGCGACGGCGGAAATAGACAGCTACGATGGGACGTGGTCGACCAAGAGACACATCACACAACAGGGTTGTGTGATTGGGTCCAAAGGGAATGTCCTTAAGTTGAAGGCCAGTGATTGCTGTCCGGCAGGCCGCCATATCGACTGTATCTGCGAGCTGTGCGGTTGCAAGGGCAGAGAAATCAATGCCTCCACTGATGGCAGCACGGGAAAGAGCGTCTGCTACCACCTTGTCCTTGCCTGCCATGTGTCTAATGTCCACGGTGAATTCTGAGATCGCTGAGAGCTGGCGCTGTTGTCTTGCAGACCAGACATCTGTGATCTTACCGAGGGCAAACGTGAGTGGTTTGTGGTCGGTAAACAGTGAGAACTGGCGTCCTTCCAGGAAATACCTGAAGTGACGGATAGCACGTGGGCAGCAAACAATTCTCTGTCGAATGCACTAAATCTGGTCTGGTCCGGCTGGAGCTTGTGGCTGAAGAAGGCCAGCGGTCGCCAGAGGCCATCTGTGAATTGCTCAAGAGTGCCTCCAATGGCCATATCTGAAGCATCAATGGTTACAGCCGTGGGAGCATCTGCACGGGGATGGACCAGGAGGGCAGCAGAGGCCAGAGCAGTCTTTGCATCACGGAATGCTTTGTCCATGGTGGTCGACCATTTCACCGGAGAGGTCCTGGCGGGACGGCCAACCAAAGCAGTGTAGAGAGGATGAAGTAGCTGGGCAGCGGCAGGTACAAACCTGTGGTAAAAGTTAATTACTCCGAGGAAGGCCTGCAATTCCTTGATTACTGCCGGGCGGGGGAAATTTTGTATGGCTGTCACCCGAGTTGGCATGGGTCGTATGCCCTCGGCGTTGACCATGTGGCCGAGGAAGGTTATCTCATCGACACCGAAAACACACTTGCCTGGGTGAATGACGAGGCTGTGCTGTTCAAGGCGATCGAAAACGGCAGTGAGATCCCGAAGATGCTCATCGGGGGAGGAACTGGCTACCAGGATGTCATCTAGGTAAATGAATACACACTGCAGACACAGCAAGACTGAGTCCATCAGTCTCTGAAATGCTTGGGCTGCATTTGCAAGGCCGAAAGGTGTTTGCAGAAACTCGAAAAGGCCAAAAGGAGTAATCACTGCTGTCTTGGGGATGTCCATAGCACGTACTGGAATCTGGTGATAGCTCTTAATCAGGTCAATCGATAAGAAAATGGTCATACCAGCAAGTTGGCCGGCGAAGTCTTGGATGTGAGGCACCGGGTAGCAGTCAGTCTTGATGCTGCCATTGAGATGTTTAAAGTCCCCGCATGGGCGCCAACCACCACCAGGTTTGGGTGCAATGTGAAGTGGGTACGCCCATTGACTGGAGGAGCTCCGGACAATCCCAAGGTCTTCCATCTTTTGGAATGCAGCCTTTGCGACAGCGAGTTTGTCTGGGGACGAGCGGAGAGGAGGAGACTGACCAGTATCGATACAAAGCTCGACCCCATGGGGGACCCTGTCCTTGTGAAAAGACAACTCAGTGAGTTTGGGCCTAGAGGCGAGTAGGTTGGCATAGACATTGTTTACCTGAGGAGGTTTGATTACGGTCAAAGGTACTGGTTGACACACAATGCTGGGTACGGCGATGGTGGCGTGCGTGGCAGAGTGAACGAGGCGTTGTCCTCCCAGGTCGACTAGCAGTCCGTTGTCACATAAGAATTCTGCCCCGAGGATGGCCTGGTTCACGTCAGCGACGATGAAAGACCCTTGGAAGCGCTTGCTCCCAAACTGGAGTGGAATGCGACGTGTGCCATAAGTTTTAATTTCTGTCCCATTGGCTGCCACTAGTGGGGCAGAATGGGCAGAGGAAGCGGCTGCGTGGTGGTCAGCAGGAGAAGCAGGGACGAGAGAGACTTCTGCACCAGTGTCGATGAGGAAGGAGCATCCCGAGGCCCTATCCTGGACATGTAGAAGCCTTGAGGTTGTTGCGCCAGCCACCACGGCTACTGGTGGCCGGTGTTGGCATTTTCCACTGGCGGTGTCTTAGCTAGGGGAATATGGGCCATCTGGCAGTTCTGGGTGCATCTCCTTGCCTCCATTCCATACCGCCCATGGTAGAAACACAGACTGGTGTCGGTCTTAGTCCTGCGCTTTTGGCGTTTGTGATCAATGGCTGCAACATCGACGTTGCCAACAAGTGATGATGGCTGGTTCAGGCGGGCACCGGAGAGCATGAAGTAGGCATCGGCTTGTTCAGCCAGCTGATGGGTTGTCAGAGCCGTAGAACGAGCGAGGTAGTCTTGGACATCTGCTGGAAGCTGTCGTAGGAAAAGGGCCTTAAAGAGGATGTGCTCGGAGTCCTCTCCAGAGGGTAGGGATGCAAGTATCTTACTGAGGAGTGCTGATGGTGTTCCATCACCCATCCCAGGCCAGTCTAGAAGACTCTTGCTCCTCTCCAAGAGCGTTCGACCAAACGCGGAAAGGAGGCGATCTTTGATGGCTTGGTAGCGAGTGCCATCAGCAGGGGGATTCCTGATGATGTCGATCACCCTGTCCATGACCTGGCCCTTGAGTGCTGCCACCACGTAGCTGTACTTGGTCTGGTCCTGGGTAATGGCAGGAACGCGGAGGTTGAATTCTGCTTCGATGGCTATAAACCAGTATTCGATCCTGTCAGGCGAGAACTTTGGTAGTTTGAGGGCGACTGCATTGACTGTAGCCGCCATTAAAGTATCTGCAAGTGCTTGTGCTTGTGCTTCAGCCATAATGCTGAAGAGGAAGGAATTGATGCTGTTGAGCGGGAACGCTGTGGACGTGGACGTCGGGGTCACTAATGTAGGGAAGTCTATGTTTAGGATTCCCTGAGAGGTTCTGTGTCACCGTTGTATCTCTTCTACCCGATAGAGAAAGACAATTGAAACTTCATGAGAAAGACAGAGAGTATCAATACAAATAACAAAAGGTGATCATCAATTCGAATATTTATTATTAAAAGTCAAGGGAGTTATGTCCCGATTACTGTTCCGTAATTGCACCGCCATAGTAGTATAATTATTCTGGTAGTATAATTATTCTGGTAGTATAACTATTCTGGTAGTATAATTATTCTGGTAGTATAACTATTCTGGTAGTAGTATCTATTCTGGTAATATAACTATTCTGGTAGCATAACTATTCTGGTAGTATAACTATTCTGGTAGCATACCTATTCTGGTAGCATAACTATTCTGGTAGCATAACTATTCTGGTAGTATAATTATTCTGACTATTCTGGTAGCATAACTATTCTGGTAGTATAACTATTCTGGTAGTATAACTATTCTGGTAGTATAACTATTCTGGTAGTATAATTATTCTGGTAGTATAACTATTCTGGTAGTATAACTATTCTGGTAGTATAATTATTCTGGTAGTGTATAATTATTCTGGTAGTATAATTATTCTGGTAGTATAATTATGCTGAATGGACTTACTGTACGCATGTCATGTGTGGGTACATACAACAACCTGAAAATGAATTTCACAAATTCAATTAAATGTTTTTTGGGGCTGGTAGTTTACACCTTTCGAAGGATTTAAGGTATTCTTGAAGTGTTTTGGGATCAAAATTATCTGATGTCACCATTTATGGTGGTAAGAAGCTGCCAAAGTGAGTTTTAGCTGAGATACAAACTTTTTTTTTGTCTGCCATTTTAAAATAGATGTCAAACCAATATAGGGAGTGACTCCCTAATAGAACAAAACCCTAGAGATTAATTTAAACATTTTTGGGGCTTCCACTTGACTATGGATTCAAGGAACGCACAAAGTGTTTTGGGGGTTGAAATCTTCATTTATGATACTCAGGTGCTGCCAAAGTAAGTGCCAGTCGAGATATAAACGAGATATAAACCTTTCCCCTTCCATTTTAAAACAGAGCTTCAAATCATACAGTGAGTGCAACCCCACTTCCCAAAATATTCCTTATAGATTCCGAACTTGTGCAAGCTTTAGGTAAGGGCCCTCTCAGATATTCTGCAAGACAATAATTTCCAATCAATTGAGTAGCTGTGTCAGAATAAAACTCCAGCATTCTTTCCTGTCAGCTATTAACCACACGGTCTGTTTGCACTTGCCTACTTTCCTTGAGTTTTGAATCTTTTGCTGTTTTGTCAATTGTTCTCTTCACTGTGATGAGAAGCCACATGGTTGATAATAATCCAGCATTAGTTAGTGTGGGTGAGTCCTTCATATATTATTACGGGTAAACGTAAGGTAAACGTGGTAAACGTAACGAGTTAAAAAATATTAGTCGAAAAAATAAAAAACAATGTCGACAACAACCATTTATGGAGACTCTTTACCTACTAATATAAAGAACTCAAAATATAATCCAGATTTATAGTATTATACAGATTTATAGTATTATAATATTGATCTTTAACTCATTGACTACTGAATTGCGGGGAGCCAAAAATAGTAAAAAATTAGTGCTATTACAAAATTATGAGTTACACATTTATTATTACTCCTTTGTTGTTGTAACTTCATCTCTAGGTTCAATAAGAAATGATGGAATTCCACGAATAAGAATAAAAGTCACACCTCTTTGGGTGTGTTGGCCACGCCCTTTAATAATTGCATATCGTAGTAATGCAATATTTTTTACACAACTTATTTTACACATAACTTCCAAGATGATGTATACCTTGCCAAAAATTATACTGAGTAGTTGAAGCAATACTCTCTAACCACACTAAGTTGGTTTCATTGAAGCAATTATTGAGGGGAAAATAATTGTTTTTGTAATGTCAATACGAAATACGAGAAAGACCAAAAAAAACCTAATGTTTATAGTTGACTACAGTATTACAAAATTATGAGTTACACATTTATTATTACTCTTTTGTTGTTGTAACTTCATCTCTAGGTTCACTAAGAAATGATGGAACACCAGGAAAAAGAATAAAAGCCACACCTCTTTGGGTGTGTCTGGCCACGCCCTTAAATAATTGCATATCGTAGTAATGCACAACTTCTTTTACACATTGACTACAGTATGATACTTTTCGAAACAAATACCAATACACATGTATTGTTTGCACTTTGCACAATATGTTGTCACTTTTGTATCCTTCCTTTTCCTGTTGACCATTTTAGTGTTGAAACAAACAACACATGGTAGTTGTGTCCTTGTAAAGAAAATGTTTTCCCTTCAAACGACTAAAATCTTCATTAGGTTGTCTGCCAGGTGAAAACTGCCAGGTGAAAACATTCCATAAGCGCTTGCCCGTAGGTGAAACAAAGGCTGTACCAATTCATGTACTAATGCCAAACGAAATTCCCAATTAGAACGAATTCCTTTCCCAGGGTGGTTGTTCCGAAAAATTATGGACGAATTCAATATGGCCATATCAATCATTCTCCAAAATAACTTTTTCCACCATTTGACTGTTTTTCTTATTGTTATCGAGTGATAGGAGAGAAGTTGATCTGTAATGTCCACAGCATTCATGTATTTATTGTATTCCATTATAGCTGTAGGACATGGAAGAGGTTCTTTGTCACGCTTTCCCTTTGCTCTTTTATGCACAATCTCTACTGATGCACTATGCATAGTACTACTAAGGAAAGTAACATCACGTCTGTCACACCAAATACCAGCTGTATACTGGCCACATATACCAAACTTGTACTATGACCGAACTAGTCCTTTACACGGTTTCAGAGCTTGGGGGAAGTGCTTTCTATTTGAACGCACATTACCACAGGAACCTCGATCAAGCAGTGTACGACAAAGTAAGGGACTTGTATAAAAATTATCTGTGAATAACTTGTGTCCTTTGTCTAAATATGGGTCCATTAGTCTCATTACAACATCATGGGTACTTCCAGAATTACCAGTGTACACTTTAAACATCAGTACATAGCCAGTAGTTGACTCTGCATTTACAAAAACCTTCAACCCCCACTTCGTTGGCTTTTGAGGGATATACTGTAAGAAGTGAATTCGGCACCTAGTGCCAACCATCATTTCATAGATCGCCAGTTCACATTTCGGCTGATAGTAGCACTGAAAATTGTGGGATAATTTTTTAATGAGTGGCCTCACTTTGTACAAAGGATCATAATTATCTTCACCCCTTCTTTTTTGCTTTATTGAATCAGCTAAGTGAATAAATCTGGAAATCTTGAAGTATCGGTCACGACACATGACAGCTGAAAACCAAGGTATTCTAAACATGGGTTCATGCGACCAATAATCATGAATTCGACGTAGACGTGACATGCCCATGGCTATGGTGAGACCTCAACAACTCTTCCATTGTGATATCAAAGAAGTCCCCTTTTTGTAGAGAAAAAAGTTTGGTGTGTTCTAAAATCAGTTCCAATATACTAACCGTTACAAATAGCTTGAAAATTTGAAGTGGTGTATTTTCCCGAAAAGTACGGTGAACAGGGCCTGTTGGATGGTCAAAACTAGGAAGTTGTCATGGTGGTAGGTATGATGTGGAATCACTTACACCCGTCATTTCCCAATCGAACAAGTCTGACCTATTGTACATGTCAGTAAGAACTTTCATAAAATATGAACTAGCTACAGAAGTATAAAGTATAGGGCTTACTCGGTTGAGTGTGTTGTTACACCTCTGTCCCAACCTCCACCGCATCCCTTGCCTCCACCACATCCCCTGGTTGCACCGTGACCCCTGCCTCCACCGCGTCCCCTGGTTGCACCGCGACCCCTGCCTCCACCGCGACCCCTGCCTCCACCGCGACCCATGTCTCCACCACGATCCCTTCCACCTACACCACTGCATCTGGTGCCCCTAACTTTCCTGTTGCCTCTTTCACACCCTCGACTTCCCCTTCCTCTACTTATTTCTTGGGAGGGTGACTCAGACTCGCAGCTTGAGCTGGGGATATCAGGATCATTATCACCTGAAGAATGATAGCCATAAAAAATCCATTAGCTGGATGAACTACTACAACTATAGCAATTTGCTAAACACCTATAAAAGACATGCTTACTGATTTCTGGGTCCAGAGAAAGGAGTGAGTTTGGTGTAGTAACAGACTGAGATCCCTGAATGTCACCATACGCTGAGAAGAGTAAGTTTTTGACCCTGTTATCTTCCTCTTCTTCATCGCTGTTCTGGTCCTTTAGAGTTTCATCCTCACTTTCAAGCTCTTCAAGTTCATTGTCTATCTGTGCTTCCAAATCGCTGTTGGAGAGAGAACCACCACCACAGTAGTTTGCTAGATCATCTACTGTTAGGTTGCGGACAGATGTCATCCTTCGCGAGAAAAGAGACTGAACTTCAGGCGAGTGTAACTTGCCAACCGTTCCAGATACTGACTTGAAAAAAAGTTCATTGGAAAGGGCTATCAATTCTCTAACGTTTGACGTCATTATAGTCAACGAAGCTATAATCGTTTCCGGTTTAATAATTATGTAACTAACGGCACCTAGGGTGGGGTCAATTTGACCCACCATCGTACTCAATGAGTTAATGAAGGGTACTGTAAATCTCCGTTGTCTACATTGGTAAATTTCTTTTTTGCTAGTCAATCCAATAGCCTTATACAAACTATTTCTTTTTATATTTATAGTCAAGCAGCTAGCTACAAGAAGTTACTCAGTATAACACCTGAACTAACCAATCATGGCGTTATTATTTACCATGTTTACTAGACACATGTGTCTATGTGTTCATATAGATACATGTAGTTACCTGGTTTTGTGCTGTTGACTATTTAAGTGTGTTTACAACATTGGCGACCTTTACTGATTTGCGGATGTTTTGTTGAACAGAGAAAGAGATTAGTGCTGAACCAAGAAATGGATTAGTCGCATTGGACAGTTTGGATTGTTCTGGTAGTAAAATTATGATGAACAGGCATATTATACATAAGTTATGTGGAGAGAAAAGTAGATATTGAGATATAGAGATGATTTCACTGTCTGATTTTTGGGGCTGTTGGGGCTGCCAGTTTGCGACCAGGCAAAGGATTCAAGGCACACTCTGAAGTTTAGGAGTCAACACTGGACAAAGTCGCTGTTTAGGATACCAAGAAGCTGTCAAACTGCTTTAAGGGGGTCCACTACCAAAAATAAAAAAATAAATAAAAAAATAATAATTCTCTCTGCTTCAGAATTTTTATTTGAAATCTTGTATGATGTGTACCTATACACACAGACCTACCTTCTGGTGCTGTGCCAACTACCCAGCTACAACTGATCCCGACTTAGTGAACATTTAAGATTTCACGAGGACGGTCATATTTGGAGACTAATTTACTTTGGGATTTCATAACTTACCACAGGGGAAATTACAAAGTATGAAACACAATAATTATAACATTAAGTTTTTTTTAAATAGTGTGATCATGGACTTTAAAAACTATTGCAGTGGCTTGGTAGTATTTTCATTGTTTTCTTGTACCTGTTGACATCATACTTGCTTAAAATTAAAAACAGAGAATGTCATCTTGTAGCTCTCATTGAGAGGAAACAGAATCTATATAATTTTGTCTGATTACTCCAGTAGGGAGAACCGTCCTTGGCCCCCAAAACAACTTTTTCGGGACAGGCATTTTAAGGACTAGTATAGTATTTCAATGGTTGAACTGACCATACCATTAAAAAAAACACCAAAAGTGGTATACATATACATGCTAGAAAAATCAAGAATAGGGAGGGGAAGTTTGGTCTGTCCTATATAGGCCGCTTCCTAGGGGGATGACCAGAATCACTGGTTTGCTTCCCTTGTCGGTCTCCGCGGCCATTGAAACTCACTATTACGTGAAGCGTCTTCTTCGCAAATCGGGAGTACTCAAGTTAGTACAAGTCCAGAATGGAGCATCCAAATATTCAATCTTCTCCAATTTGGAAGGCAGCATTTTGCATGTATTGTCATCAGATTTTGGGGGGGAAACAACAAAACAAAAACAAAATTTTGGGGGGGTAGTGGACCCCCTTAAACCAGATTTAAACCTTTCCCCCCCCCCCTGCTTTAAAATAGAGGTCAACAAATACAGGGATTGTTAGCGCACTCCTCAACACATACATAGATATGCCATATGCAGCGATACCATGTTTTCCATCCAACTCCCCACTGTCACTCGATAATAACTAGTAGCAACAAATACAAAACGGACTGTAGCCAAGGTTCCAAGGTTGTAGGTTCTTTTTCCAAACTGTGCAAGGTTGAATAATCAGATGCCTTGCAACAACAAAGCAGCTTCCCTTGAAAATGGGAAGCATGCTACACTTAGAAGAGTGAGCTCATTAGCAGTCTTTCTGCAGGAGTTCTCACAGAAATAACAGGGAAGCCATGCAGAGGCTGACGAGAACTTCGCGCACCAATAAATAACATGCACACAAATATATTTAGCCTTGCTACATTCACTAACATATTAGACAATATTACAGTGACCATTCCTGATGAAGGCTAGAGCATCTAGTCGAAACGTTGAGAGAGTAAAAATTGAAGTCGATTATTGAGGTCGTCATTGTAATTTTATTGTCAACTGAGAGTTTGTTGAGACATTAGACAATAGTTGTACAGGTAGAAGAGAGATTCGATGATTAACTGCAATAACTTATGGTTTCTAACATTGTTGATATATACTATATACACTTGATGACAGTATCTAACTTATTTACACAACAGCTAGTCAGGGTGAAGCAATTTAATTGCCCAGCTACGGGGTTTATTATTTTAATTAGGAGCACTTGTGGGACCACATGGCAACATGTATGCGAGCACAAAAGGGAGTAGATATATGCGGCAGATACAGAAGACATGTTGGAGCACATACGAGAGATTGTGGGAACTCCACTAGGTACCTTGTTCCTCCCACCAGATGGTTGGTATCCCTTGAGTATGCGATCACAGAGAAGAGCAATGTGCTTCTTCAACTTCTGACAGTCTGTGGGACACTGCAACAAAGGGGTGGGAGGTGTCCCTTGTGTAGAGTCCTTAGAAGACTTCGCCAGTGTGGTTTGTAGCAATTGCATCACTCCTGCCTCCACCATCTCTTCCCAACCCTGGAAGGAGGGGCGACATGTTATCATTATCTCTACCAGCACCAATCTGAACTGCAGATTACCTGTTCTGAGACTTCTGTGCTTATCAGTGGACAGAAGGTGGCTGTCAAGATGGAGCTGTCCTCCTGCCCCAAGTTTGCAGACAACCTGTAGTGAATATTCACAACTGTCATTTTAGCTGTGTGTGTGCATGTGTAAGAATGTGTGAGTGTGTGTTTAGTATAGCAGTATATGTAGTGTTGATTTTATGTAGTGTTGCATGTTGTGTGTGTGGTTGTGTGCATGTGTTTGAATACTAGGTGTATGGAGAGTTGTGTGTGTTTATGTGGTGTTATGCATGTGTAGTGTTGCGTATTGTGTGTAGTGTATGTGTGTGTGATGTATTGTGAATGTGTAGTGTTTGTGTGGATGTATGTGGTGCTGTGTGAGTTTGTGTATTGTGAGCATACTAGTGTATATGGTGTGTGTATGTGTCGTGTTGCATGTGCGTAGTGTTGTGTGAATGTGTGTGCTACATACACGTATCTGCCAGTATTTGCATGTGTTGAAAAAGGTACCGTATCCTTGCCTGAGGAGATTGATGATGAGTTGTGTGGCACAGGAGAGTTGGTTAGAGGCAGCCTGCAGCTCCAACTCTAACACTTCACTCTTGTCTATCAGAGCATCCAGCTACACACACACACACACACACACACACACACACACACAAACATGCACACACACATCATGCATTGGTATAGCAACACAATCATGATAAACTACACTCAATTACTAGCAACACAGCACAACTACTAACAACACAGCACAACTACTAGCAACACACTATGTGCAGTACAACTACTGGCATCATACATGTAGTTCACTACTAGCAGCACAACTACTAGCAACATAGCACAACTACTAGCAACACAACTACTAGCAACACAACTACTAGCAACACAACTACTAGCAACACAGCTACTTGCAATACAACTACTGGCATCATACATGTAGTTCACTACTAGCTACTAGCAACACAGCACAACTACTAGCAACACAGCTATGTGCAGTTCACCTATTAGCATCATAGTTCAATACTATCAACACAACTACTAGCAACACAACTACTAGCAACACAACTACTAGCAACACAACTACTAGCAACACAGCATAACTAGACAACATAGCACAAGTATTAGCAACACAAGTGTATATTATGCATTAACTAATTTTCCTTCAGTGACAATTCAAGGTGGGCCATTCTTACTATTCTGGAGGCATTATGCATAGTGCATCCTGTGTGCGTGTATGTGTGTGCGTGTATGTGTGTTGTGTTAAATCATGGCTAATGAGAGCGTGATTGTTTGTTCTAGTGAACATATTTTGTTAATATGACGGAATAATCTTAGCAAACTGATCACTTATTTTGGGGTTTTTCCCAGTTGAATCTCTCCTCGAGAAATAGATATTCCTCATCCATCTCATTTTCCTACATACAGGGAGAGAAATGATCTTCCTCCATCTCATTCTCCTATATACAGGGAGAGAAATGATCTTCCTCATCCATCTCATTCTCCTATATACAGGGAGAGAAATGATCTTCCTCATCCATCTCATTCTCCTACATACAGGGAGAGAAATGATCTTCCTCCATCTCATTCTCCTATATACAGGGAGAGAAATGATCTTCCTCATCCATCTCATCCTCCTATATACAGGGAGAGAAATGATCTTCCTCATCCATCTCATTCTCCTACATACAGGGAGAGAAATGATCTTCCTCATCCATCTCATTCTCCTATATACAGGGAGAGAAATGATCTTCCTCATCCATCTCATTCTCCTACATAGAGGGAGAGAAATGATCTTCCTCATCCATCTCATTCTCCTACATACAGGAAGAGAAATGATCTTCCTCCATCTCATTCTCCTATATACATGGAGAGAAATGATCTTCCTCATCCATCTCATTCTCCTACATACAGGGAGAGAAATGATCTTCCTCATCCATCTCATTCTCCTATATACAGGGAGAGAAATGATCTTCCTCATCCATCTCATTCTCCTACATACAGGGAGAGAAATGAACTTCTCTATCCAGTTCATTCTCTTACATAGAGAGAGAGAAATGATCTTCCTCATCCATGTTATTCTGGAAAGCCTGAAACAGCTAGTCCATGACCTTGGCAAGTGTCATTGGATTAAAAGGAAGATCTCAGGTTTTGTTGTAAGTTTTCTTCTGTACTGACTACAGCTATTGCAAAGTCTGGCAGGATAGCCGCTATACATCATAGGGTCATACATGCTGGTCAAGTACACACATAGGTCATAGGTTAGGAGTTCAGGAATCTCAGCTGAACAGACTTCCTGGGAAATAAGGTGTGCTTCATATTGGAGTCTCAGCTGAAGAGACTTCCTGGGAAATAAGGTGTGCTTCATATTGAAGACTTAGCTGAAGAGACTTCCTGGGAAATAAGGTGTGCTTCATATTGAAGAGAAAATTGAGCCCTCAGTTGGAAGCTGGATATCTTGGTATTGCTGCATCGCGGCATGTCTATATCTATATATATATATGCACCATGTCAAAAATATGAATGGGGAGGGGGGCACCCACTTAAGTAATGTGGGCTTGCATAAATCGGGAAGCAAGCAGAAGATTTGAAGCTGGACTGACCTGGCTATGCTGTGTAAGTGAGAACATGCCTCACAGTTAATAGCCAATGCACCCCCTTACCAGACAGCAGACAAGCCTGCCGGACAAACAACAAACCAAGGCCCTAATAACCTCCGCAAGACCATAACACCATTCCCCCCTGCAAGACACTAATAGCCCCCTGCAAGATCCTAATAACCCTGCAAGACACTAATAACCCCCCACAAGCCCTCCAAAACCACCTCCACCATATGTAGGCCCACATATAAATTTGCTGACAAGTAGGTGAGAACAGACTGCATCAGGAGAGGATGATGGACATAGTTACTTAGTTCATCAACACGCTTCATTTTCTTTGCGCCACTCAATGCCGAGCACTCACCCAATATTCTTTATCTAGAACTTTATTAATCTGTGCTTCCTACAGAACATTTAAAATACTGTGTAGTACCTATTCATATTTTTAAGCCAACATTACAGAATAGCTGCATGTAGTCTTGGACTACATGCATGTAGTCCAACACTGCCTGCATGTACCAACACTACTTGCATGTAGTCCAACACTACCTGCATGTATGTGCCATCCAAGAGAGTATCGAGGTGGAGCAGGCCCACTGGAGTCTTGTCCTTGAAGCGAGTAAGCAACCTCTTCTGTATGGAGCGGAATTGGTGAGCATGACGACCCAACCACTCCCAACACTGCTCCAGATCCTTCCTGGTCTACATTAGGAGGCAGAATTATGGTAGGGAGAAAGAAATGGTGGAGAGGAAGGAGAGGAGGGGAGGGTAAGATGAGGAAGAGGGTAAGAGAACGGAAAGGGAGGTAGCAAGGAGGAGTAGGACGCGGGAGGAGGATAATTGTGAAACATTACATCTTTAGCACCTTATTTACACCTTCACTGTCAGATTGCTGGAAGAGTTAAAAAAAATGAACCAGAATCAGTTAACTCTTTAGGGTTGATAGCGGGGCATGTGGGGCTTCACGTTCCTGATGACAGTGGATATCCGCGCATGTGGGGTTTCATGTTCCTGATAACAGTGGATATATCCGCGCGTGTGAGGTTTCATGTTCCTGATAACAGTGGACATATCCACACATGTGGGGTTTCATGTTCCTGATAACAGTGGACATATCCACACGTGGGGTTTCAGGTTCCCGACGACAGTGGATATATCCGCACGTGAGGTTTCACTTTCTTGATGACAGTGGATATATCCGCGCATGTGGGGTTTCATGTTCCTGATGACAGTGGATATATCCACACATGGGGTTTCAGGTTCCCGACGACAGTGGATATATCCGCACATGTGAGGTTTCACTTTCCTGATGACAGTGGATATATCAGTGCATGTGGGGTTTCAGGTTCCTGACGACAGTAGATATATCTGCAAGTCAACTTGGAAGCCATTAACAAAAAGCTTTGCTAGAACTCACATGGTACAATCCAACTCGGGCCATTGGTTGGCAAGGCTGTATATAATATTACTCTACTAGAACACCTCAGTTGCTAGCTAGCACATCAATATCAACAGTGCTTACCTGACCCCTCAAGCCACGAGGAAGGCTCCTAGACTCTTGTTGTTACCCTGTGTTGCACATCAATATCAACAGTGCTTAACTGACCCCTCAAGCCACGAGGAAGACTCCTAGACTCTTGCTGTTACCCTGTGTTGCACATCAATATCAAGAGTGCTTACCTGACCCCTCAAGCCACGAGGAAGGCTCCTAGACTCTTGTTGTTACCCTGTGTTGCACATCAATATCAAGAGTGCTTACCTGACCCCTCAAGCCACGAGGAAGGCTCCTAGACTCTTGTTGTTACAAGAGTCTAGAAGCCATGTTCCTTAGCTTCTTGGAGATCTAGGCCCTGCTTCATAGGACTTGGTACAGATGACAGAACCTGCTTACTAGGCACCTATTTTTTTTTTGTGGTATCCAGACGTATCACCTACAATAGCAATGATCTGTAATCAATACTTGAGGGCCTTCTCTTTTTTGTCCGGGCAACACCCGGCATCTCTGCTAGTTGTTGATAAACATTGTGCTCAAGTTTTGTGATCACAAGCTGACCACACATATGAATATCATTATCTTTGTTTTGTAGCACAATGCAGAATTTATTGCTTATACAAATATTCGGTAATCATTGTTGTTTGACAAAATACAAACATATGGCCATAAGTAGCTAAGACATTGGAGGCAAAGCAAGAATATTACTGTCACAAGCATATTACTATTCTCAATGTTTGATCCACACAGCAGGTTTTTGTAGGCCCACAACACAACATTGCTATTTATAAGTTACGGTATCATATTGCATCCTGACCCGCACTTATGAATAGTACTATTTTTATTTATCTACCAACACAGTTTATACTAGTTTTACATATATATTTGTCAAAATTGAGTTGTAAGAGGAGATGGAGAGCAAAGAGGCAAGAGTTAAAGTGAAGAGTATCTGTAGTTCTCTAGCATTATCATCCACTATCAAGTCTTTAAACAACATTTTATTCAGTGTACAATTTCTAGCATCATGTACCTGGGCAGCTAGCTATAGGCTTTTACTCAGGAACAATTAGTTACTGGCCTTTAAACAACTAACAGTCTGATACTAGAGCTAGATCCCACTCACAAACCTGAGAAACCTTCTTCGTCCATGCCTTCCTCATTAGAGACTCTAAGCCATCACTTTCCACTGTAGCGCTAAACTATCCACTTATGTTCCAATATTTTTGACTGTTGTAGCAATCCTATCCAAGGCCCCATGTTCACAAGAAGGCTAACACAATTAACTCTTCTCCCGGTGAGTTTATTTGGGGGGAAAATAAAAAATTGACCATTAAGTACAAATAAATTGATATTAAATCAGAGGTTAACAAAAGGCCCTAGCAACCATATACCACAAGATAGCTCTTATGTTAGACATTATTGTGGTCAATTCTTGTTGCTAGGTAACAAAACCACACCTGTATGAATATCATTATAATTAAAAAATATCGTTTGTTATTGTATTTTAGATCCTTCTATTTTCAGCCAACTTTAGGAACAACTGAGATATGCTGTGGTATGACAGACGTTTGCCTGACTAACCGAGAGGACATAATTTGTACTGTATAGAATTCCCATAACCAATAATATTGATACAATTCACATAACCAATAATATTGATACAATGTATATACACAGAGTCAAAGAGCAATAATACAATACAATACTCTGTAATTACATACACAGTCTGATTTTACAAGTGATATAAACTAGACAAAGTGTACAATTTGGTGATAGGTTACAAAAAAAATAATTTAATGAGGAGTTACAGCCAGTATTGCACAGCGTTATGATATTTGAAGTAACAATTACGGTCCTTCAATATGCAAAGATGGACATCACAACACATACATTTCACCCTCGACTCATGGTGATTCCCAGAAGTCGGAAGATTACCCCTTGTCACTCTGGCCATACATACTAAACAGTTTCTCTTTTCCTCCACATGTGATGGGAAATGACCAAGGGCAGGATTTAGCCTATCCATATCAGCATGCTCAGAAGTGCGATGACGTCCACATCTCAAACGAGAAGTGAAGGTAACCCACCAACTCCCTCGCTAACTTCAGGCGAAATGTCAAAAAATACTTCCTCCTTCTCCTTGTTCCATGTGGCTGAACGCGGCTGATGTGCCCATCTAGTATGTAGCTATTCAAAATGCTACATTCTATAATATATGCAAATACTCGTTTCCACCATTTCCGTCCAACATTATAGTACCCTTCAAGCTGATCACCACGATCAACACCCCTCATAAAAGACTGGTAATCGACTAAAAGTGGTGGACAAGGAACATTTACTCGAGTCCCATCAAGGCTACGTCTTGTGACTGTAGCTGGAGGCTCTGCAGTATGAAAGGTGGAAAGAAAGTATATAGTCCGTTTGTCCACCCACACTGCTGCCAAGAGAGGACCATTAGATCGATAGTCATAGAAGCCGCGGTTATGGGGAGAGGCCAATGTTACTAGTTCCTTTGGGAAAGAGCGACGAGTATACCTTACAGTACCACAAGCATTTATGCCTTTGTTATACAGGGTAAGGTAGAGATTTGGGGATGTATAAAAGTTATCCGTGTAGAGCTCATGTTCACTATTCTCCAGACCATCCATTAGGTCTAGAACTACTCTACTACAGAGACCAATATCAACATTGGTAGTATTTCCGCTAACCAGACCCTTCGCTGTGTAAATTTGTAAATTTGAAACATACCCATTGTGGGCATCAGCTAGAACGAAGACTTTGATGCTCCATTTGACCGGTTTATCTCTTATATATTGTTTGAATCCTAGTCTTCCCTTGAAGGGGATCATGGCTTCATCAATGCTAACCTGTTGATGAAGATCATATTCTCTCTGAAATATAGGTACAACTCCATCTAGTAAGCCTCTAACCTTGCACAATCGGTCATATCCTGGTTGGCCTGGAGTACTGACAACAGTTGAGTTGTCATGTAGGTGTAAAAACCTAAAAATTTGTTCAAAGCGAACAAGAGGCATAATGCTGGATATACCGGAAGTAAGAATATGTTCATCATTGCTTGACCAGTACATGTCCAAACATGGAAGCTTCAAAATACCCAATACCCCTAAAAAGGCCTTCATTTCTGGTACCGTTACATCAATCCATGGACGAGCATGAGGGGTATGTGTGCGTGTCTGTTGAGCATATCGGTTAGTTTCTACTACTAATAAATCCCAGATCTCGTCAGTAAAAAATCGAGAGAACAGATCTAATGGAGACGAATTAGAGCCAACTTGAGAAGAAGTAGGGCCTGGAAGCTGGTTGGTGCAATTGAAATGCAGAGCAGAAGATTCTTTTTTTCCCCAGTTTCCTTGCACAGTATCCAAAGATTGAGAGCATGCAGAGGCTTGAGAGACACCAGACATAGATGATGAAGAGCCAGAGGCAAAGTAATACTACTACTACTTATACCTCCTCGTCCTCCACGACTACGGCTACCTCTGGTATTACGAGCAGTATGTCCACGGCGTGCAATACCTCTGGTATTACGAGCAGTATGTCCACGGCGTGCAATGGGACTAGCACCAGGTAATGTAGAGGGTAAGGGGGAGAGTTGGCTACTCCTACTTCTGAGAACAGTACGTCCTCATGCAGGTCTACAAGATGAGCGTCCTCGTACAGTAGGACTAGCACTGGATGAAGAGAGTGGGGTAGGTGTGTTTGCATCACTATCTTTATCAGAACTCATCTGAACGTGGGGAAGCTGTGCCATGGTATTATTTCCGTCATGGTCCATCACTTGCTCCATCAAACCTGAACATGATAGAGTTGTTATTCGTCAACTTCTTAGACAAGTCAAGAAATCAAGTACAGCTAGAACTATAAAGGAAAGTAGGCTATTACACTGGTGTAGCTAACACCATAATTTAGCTAGCTCTCCGGACTATCAGGCTTTATATATAGCTAGCAAAGTACATTGACTTACCAGGAGGGCTACCAGGATCAATGCCTTCACCTCCAACAGCCATAGCTTCGTCCATACTGCCATGGTTTCGATTAGAAAAGTCTCTGCCGAGTAGCTCTACTTGGTCACGATCCAAACTGGGCTGTCCACGGTAGGCATAGATAGCTTCACTCTCCCCTTCATCAGATTCATCGTCAGACAACCCGAAGTCGTCGTCCAGGACCGCTGTGAGCACCTTATCAAAAGTTAGTCTTTCGTCCATTTTCAATTCTAGGGCAGAATTGACCCTTTGAACTTTACGGCGGGATTTCCCTAGTTACCAAGGCGCTATTGCCGTATAATTTTGAATATAGCTGCAGTTAGAATAGCGCTATTTTATGATATTTTTGTTTTGCAAAACAACCCAATGATTGATTTTTTATGATTTTTCAAAGGCAATTACGCCATATGGCGCTTACACCGGGAAAAGAGTTAAGCATGAACACCACACCATTCTTTCTCACTACAGCCATCCTCAGATAATTGAGATGAGTACTGCCGGTCACTAGAAAAATAACTTCAGCTACACTTAGTTGACTACTCATTTTTTGGGTTGTCAAAACCATGAACGGTTGATGTTACAAGATTTTTTTACCTTAGTTGCCAGGTTGTGACTCATGCAAATTACTAAAATTAGGTGGATAAATAGAGCTAGAAATAAGCTATAAAAATTATGGCTCACAAATGATGTCGCACATACTTTTTTCGACGGACAAAGCCCAGTGGGCATATGGCACTTGCAACGGAGGTGGTTAAAGTGATGGGAATCTATGCCACCTTAAAGTGATGGGAATCTATGCCACCTTAAAAGTGATGGGAATCTATGCCACCTTAAAGTGATGGGAATCTATGCCACCTTAAAGTGATGGGAATCTATGCCACCTTAAAGTGATGGGAATCTATGACACCTTAAAGTGATAGGAATCTATGCCACCTTAAAGTGATAGGAATCTATGCCACCTTAAAGTGATAGCAATCTATGCCACCTTAAAGTGATGGGAATCTATGACACCTTAAAGTGATAGGAATCTACGCCACCTTAAAGTGATGGGAGTCTATGACACCATAAGTAGTAATAGGAATCTATGCCACCTTAATCTATGACACCTTAAAGTGATAAGTACCTATGACACCTTAAAGTGATAGGAATCTACGACACCTTAAAGTGATGGGAATTTATGGCACTTCAAAGTGATGGGAATCTATGGCATCTTAAAGTGATAAGTATCAATGGCACCTTAAAATGATGCTCAATAATTTCAAAGTACTCGCTGAGAGGGAGAGGAGGAGTGAAGTGGGCAGAGAAGGCTGGTTTACTTCCTCTGTAGTAGTCATGTAACCGAGTTAGCAACCAAGTCAGAGTGACACCTAGGGCCGGCAGACTATCAGACTGCAGGCGATAGCGCTGATTGGTGGTCTTGGATGATACCACGGTTACTGTGGGTCCACATAAGTAACGCAACCCCAAGGCATGAGGTGGGACTTGATCCATCAACAGAGGGGAGGGAAAGAGATGAGACAAGTTACTCTCACACGGAAATGCATCCACAGTTACCTATGGTTGAATAGAAGGCAGGAAATATTGGGTGAGGGATGGGAGAGAAGGAGTGGTGGAGAAGAAGGTGGGGTAGCGGAGTATGGAGGGAGGAAAGGATATAATTATGATCTTAACAACTCATATATTCTAGAGAATAATTATTTACTCAAATCAACTCCCAGAGGAGTCCAGTAATTATACAGACCAAACGTTTTAAAAACTTGACTTTAGAATAGCCTGCCTTTCTGTCACAGAACAATTGATCTCGCACTTTTGAGGAATAACCACACAAGCCCCCCCCCCCCCCCCCCCCCCCTCCCCCCCCAGCAGGCAATCTCCTTCTGATTCCAGCTCATTCTTGCAACTATGAAATGTTCTGAGCTCATAGCTTGCTCAGGCCAACCATTCTGGGTATACTATAGAATCTTGGCTGACACTGGATCTCGTCGAGTAGCTGACTCAACTTCCAGGTTTCATATATACAGGGGTAGGGGAAGCCTTGGGATATCCCCCCCAAAACGATTTCCCCCCCCTCCCCAAGAATTTTCACAATAAAAATTTATATTAATGAAATTTCTTATGTAATACATTACAGTAACGGGGAAAAAATAGCAGTACAGAGAAGGGAACGTAGGGAACGTAAAAGCAATAGCAAATTCAAAGATGATCAACAGTAATAAAATTATAATAATTTTGCATGAACAATTTATTAACAAAATTAATATATAAGCGAAGATATACAGTAAGGTATGGTGAAAATTACATTACAGTGAGTTCAGTAGTACTAAATTACGTCAATTTTTTTGTTTAAAAATATGAGAATTGCATTAAAGTCAACATCGGTAAGACTCTCTATACTAATTTTCATTAAATGTTCTAGGTTCGAGTCAGATAGATGACTGCGTAGGCAAGTTTTAATCGACTTCATTTGACTAAAGGAACGCTCTACTGTTGCTGTGCCAACAGGAAGTGACATTGTAATGTTCAATAGCTTCCACGTCTCAGGGAAAATTCCTCCGTACGTATGTGACTTGTTCATCTCGTCCAGGATTTCCTGCATGCTAGGAGATACCGACTCGTTCCATTATTGCATTTTTCTCCACTAGCAAAGCCTGTCTAAATATCTTCCACTCTAAATGAAAGAAGCTCATCGCCATCAAGCAATGGAGGTGAGGTGTAAGTCATCCCCGCATACTCAACCTCTGCTTCTTTTCCATAGAACTCGGCAAGACTCTTGATTTGCTCACTGCCGTATGATGGTAAGGATGCTTTAGCGGGTAGTAGGGAGGGACTGAATATGGACATGGCAGTAACAATCTTCACGTCTTTATCAGTAAATTGACTCCTAATATTTAGAAGAAGGGAATCGACGTATGAAATTGCAACTAGAGTTCGATACTCGGCTGTGGTAGTGATAGAAGACCAACGGCTTCGTGCAGCTCCATGTGTGCCGAGTGTTATATCGTGTTTTCCTTCAACAGAGATATTTCAGACTTGACTGAACCCAACCAGTCACTTCTTTCGTCCTTTAGATGCTCGAGTTGATCCGTTGTGATTTTCAGAAGTACCGGTAACCTGCTCAAATAGAGTAGCTTTCTTTGCATCGAAACATTCATTCTTGCCAGGATATCCAGAACTTCTGACAAGAACACGATACTAGCTGCTCCAGTATAAGTAGCAAGGAGAGCACCAATACCGTATGCTTCAGCATCACCTGATGTCTCGTACAGATGTTCTAGGGTGACGATAAGGGCAGGAAGCTCTCGGTAAATAGCCCGTACACAGCGTTCATGTGAGAGCCATCTGGTATCACTAGGCTTCACAATTTTAACCTCAGGTAGCTTGAGGACAGACCAGACTGCTTTGGGAGGTTATGCTTTCTTGGGTGAGTAGAAGAAGAGCTTCCATATATTTCCCGTAGTTCCAAACATCTTCTTGATCTCTGGAACACTGTTAGCAGCTTGCATGCTTGCTAGTTGAAGCCTGTGGCAGGCACAGTGGATGTACAAGGAATGTGCAGCAACAGTTCGCATCCTTTTTTGAACTCCATTGCGTTCTCCGGCAAAGGTGGCTGCTCCATCATAACCTTGGCCTATTAGTTTACAATAGTCCAGGTTTTTCGACTCAAGGAAGGAGCTGATTGCATCTGAAATGGTAGCAGCATGTTGGGCACATATGTGGAGCACTGTAAGGAAGTGCTCCTCTGGTTTTCCATTTACAATCCATCGACAACAGATGGACACCTCTTCTGTAGCACTAATATCTACACACTCATCAGCTAACACAGAGAAGTATGGGATTTTAAGCTCTCAATTAGCTTCCTATCGAGCCAGCTATTCATGGCCTCTAAAAGCATCACTGCAGAAAATTTGGATGTGTACCAAGCATTTTGTGGCCCCTCTTTGACATGTTGCTGGAGAAATTCATCTCCATTTGCAATTTGCAACTGGACCAGGGGATCGAATGTGGTTGTAAGGGGCAGGCGATTTTTGGCAAGAAAATATATCGATCAAAAGCTTAAGCACTATGTTTCTGTTCTTTGCTCTCCTTTCTTCAGCCTCCTTAGCAGCTGCTGAACATTGCAGTTGTAGGACACTCTGTTCCTTTCCATGTTCTGCCATTTGAGCATGGATAACAGCATCTCTGTGGCATTTTGACTGGCTGTGTTCCTCGAGTTGTTCAGTAGCGTGATTCCAATCCTGAATTCCCCAAGTGCATCCCTGGCTGTAGAAGGTGCATTTCCTCGCTTCTGGCAGAGCTTGCAGAACATGCCATCATCGCAGTACACCCAAGGATATTTCTGCTCCCACTCCTTCTTGTAGCTGAGCCTGGCTTTTGTAGAGTTTCCTCTTCTGTGCTTTGGAACACACTGATCTACCTACTGATGCTTCGGAATTGGTGTAAGTCAAGGTATCACTAGTCGACGTAGTTGGGACTATATCTTCGTCGTCCTCAGAATCTCTACTAGACCCAGCATGCACTCGCTTTCTGGTAAAAAAGTTCCTGGCGTCCATTTGTGTAGGTTTGTATTTCTCTGGGTCGTATTTATTTGCAGAATGCTGCTAGCTGAAGCATTTGCTCTTTATATACAAAATTGTGAATAAATATAGAATATTCTGTGTCACAGTTCAATCATGTGTTAATCTAGAATGTTCCTTAATCTAGAATGTTCTGTCCATGTGCTATTATTCTGTGGTTAGATTTCCTAATTATAATCGTGTAGATTCTGTGGCAAGATGCAACTGTGTCATTAGATTCTGTGGCAAGATGCAACTGTGTCATAATCCAGGATGTTCTGTCCATGTGCTAGTACTTTAACTATAGGAAAGTACCCTCAAAATGTCTCAGAATCAATCTGAGAGCATCGATTTTTCCCCCCTACTTGGGGCTTGCTTACGCACGCCCATCACGTAAATGCCAAACGTTTTAAGTTTCCCCCCCCCAAACTGTAAATCCTGTATGAACCCCTGACTTCCTTGCTGGATATGGGTGCAGAGATGAGGTCAGCTGGGTATTCTAATCACTGGGAATAGATATGCCTTTATGGCTTGAAAGATTCAGTGGAAAGCAAGAGGGTGCATTAGCATTGCCATGATTCTTAGAGCACTGGAACTCGATATCATAGCTAATTGGACTGCCCATGCAATCTTGCAGCAGCAATTGGGGGAATTCCTTTCTTAGGACCCGTTAGGACCCGCTATCATAGTGAGAGTGTGATGATATGTAACTATCATAAATTTTCTTCCACAGATATGCTGGTGGAATTTGCGAACTCCAAAAACCGATGCAAGGGCCACTTTCTCAATATGTGAATAATTTCTCTCACTGGGGTTTAAGGTTCTGGATGCAAAAGCGATTGGTTTCTTTCTCCATTGCTCAGTATGTGGGAGATGACAGTACCTGTACCATAGGCAGATACATCTGCTGCGATTCAAATTGGCAATACTACACCATAACATGTGACATATTCAACAGCTTCCTAGCTTCTTTGGAAGGCTGTAATGTACTCAGCTGACCATTTCCACTTGTGATGCGCTTGCAAAAGCTTGTTCAGTGGCTGAAGAATTGCGGCAATATTGGGGAGAAATTCTTAATAACCTAATAATCTGAGGAAGGATCTGAGTTCAGGTACGCTCGTAGGAATAGGAGATGAGTAATTGCATCCATTTATCTGACATGGCATGTAATCCTGTGACATTGATTCTGTGTCAAAGAAAATCAACTGAGCTGACCATGAAACATCACCTACTCCACTTGACTCTGATTCCATGCTCCTCCAGACACTATAATACCTCGGCCCGGATCCATGCATCATTGGGTGTCCCCTGCAGAATTTCATCCATAATCATCTGAAAAAGGGTCACTACGGAAGGCACTCCAAATGGTGGTTGATAATGCCCTTTGTGGGTATTGATGATCACAAATTCTGATGATGCTTAGTCTAGACTCAACTGTAAGTCTGCTAAGTCTGCGAAAAGATGTCCAGGCTAAGACAAGGGATATTGAATATTCTTGCAGGGTCAGATTAATAGACTTTGTGGTCTCCACATATCCTGAATTTGCCAATCCACTTTGGCATAGCCACTGCAGGAGCTGCCCAGTTACAATGAGTTATTTTCTCGATATCCCTTGAGCTTCTTATAGGCTCCTCAAAAGGTACAGGATGTGGCCTATGAAACTTGGGTTGAGCTTCTAATTTGAGTAACAGTTTAGCCTTACGGTCAAATAGATCCTTTAAATATGGAGGAATACCTTATAAGGACAGAAAAGGTGTAGATGGAGTTGTAGTTGACTGCATCTTCTGCCAATCCAGTCAAATTTCTTGAGGCCAGTCTTGACCAAACAAGGCTGGTCCTGATCCAGCAAGAGTCTCTTGTTGCCATACTGCATGGTCAATCCACTTCTCCAACCATATCCATATTCCTTCCCCAATATATATCATCAGAACAACATCTATCTTCCTGGGAACGATCTCCAGAAATCTATCTCACCATTTCTTCTGTGATCTCCAAGATTAAAGGTTCATTGTCGAGCAAAACTTCAGCATGCATCAATTGAGATCGAGTCGACAGAGCATAGATTGGGAGTTTCTAGGTGTTGTTCCAGAATCCTCAGCAAGCCACTTGGGATGAGCAGGCATGGGTTTTGGAGGAAACTTACGTCGAGCTTTCTGGGTGCCAGACAGCTTTGAACAGTGGCACACAGGGGGACAATGTGCCTCTTTTACCAAAATTCTGACATTCTCACTCCGGAAGCAGTATGCTGAAGGGATATGGCTAACAGAGAAAGCATGCTTGCTTTCGAGGCGGACTGGAGCAGTGAGCTGGATTTGGATTAGACTTTTTTTAATCTCTTGATATCTCCCTTGGTCCACATCAATAACCTCACATTCCGGTCTGCAACCTTCTGTCCCTGAGCTAGAGAAAATGCCCATATCAGATCCAGATCAGTCTCTGGCAGTAGCATCTTATGAATTGCGTCTCTTAGGTAGCACACCTAGTGACCCCTCAAGGCCTGATCCAGGTAATCAATGAACTTAATTGTGTAGACAGTCTCTGCAGCTCAGCTATGTATATATACTAATGTGTAGACAATCTCTGCAGCTCAGCTATGTATATAGCAATACTATCCTAATGTGTAGACAATCTCTGCAGCTCAGCTATGTATAGAGCAATACTATCCTAATGTGTAGACAATCTCTGCAGCTCAGCTATGTATATAGCAATACTATCCTAATGTGTAGACAATCTCTGCAGCTCAGCTATGTATAGAGCAATACTATCCTAATGTGTAGACAATCTCTGCAGCTTGGCTATGTATATAGCAATACTATCCTAATGTGTAGACAATCTCTGCAGCTTGGCTATTATATAGCAATACTATCCTAATGTGTAGGCAATCTCTGCAGCTTGGCTATGTATATAGCAATACTATCCTAGTGTGTAGACAATCTCTGCAGCTTGGCTATGTATAGAGCAATACTATACTAATGTGTAGACAATCTCTGCAGCTTGGCTATGTATAGAGCAATGCTATACTAATGTGTAGACAATCTCTGCAGCTTGGCTATGTATAGAGCAATACTATCCTAATGTGTAGACAATCTCTGCAGCTTGGCTATGTATATAGCAATACTATCCTAGTGTGTAGACAATCTCTGCAGCTTGGCTATGTATAGAGCAATATATACTAATGTGTAGACAATCTCTGCAGCTCAGCTATGTATAGAGCAATGCTATACTAATGTGTAGACAATCTCTGCAGCTTGGCTATGTATATACCAATACTATACTAATGTGTAGACAATCTCTGTAGCTTGGCTATGTATAGAGCAATACTATCCTAATGTGTAGACAATCTCTGCAGCTTGGCTATGTACATAGCAATACTATACTAATGTGTAGACAATCTCTGCAGCTCAGCTATGTATAGAGCAATACTATCCTAATGTGTAGACAATCTCTGCTATGTATATAGCAATACTATCCTAATGTGTAGACAATCTCTGCAGCTTGGCTATGTATATAGCAATACTATCCTAATGTGTAGACAATCTCTGCAGCTCAGCTATGTATAGAGCAATACTATCCTAATGTGTAGACAATCTCTGCAGCTCAGCTATGTATATAGCAATACTTTTCCCAAGTGAAATGACGACAAAAGTGAATCCTCCCAGCAATCACACTGGTGTGGGTGAAAAGTGTATCTTGAGCACTTCCACCAGGTCAGCATACGTCTTTGTCTGTGGCAAATTGTCCATCGTCGGGTTATGAAGGAATTTGTAAGTAGTAGCATCAATAGTGAGCAGCATAGGCACTCACTCCTCTGGTATATTGTTGGCCATTAGCTCCAAGTGCTCGAGGTAAGATTATACCTTCTCGGACTCAGGCAAGTAGGCAGCAACAACACCGACAAATGCTGGAGCTGGAGCTCTATCCCATCACTCATGGCCTCACTAACAAGCACACTGCACTAATTCCCAATAATTTACAATATCATTATTGTCAACAAGAATCCAAAAACTGACATACACCATATTGAAAGATAAAAGAAGGCAGGCACATACAACAGAAAATTAAGCCAGCCATGGTGCAAAGTTCACAAATGACAAGATAACAAAGGAATGAAATAGCAAAATCAATATACACTCCTCTATTAAGGGGAAAACCCCAGTTACTAATTGTTTTAGTGCAATCTACAAGGGTTTTGGTTACTAATGTAGGGTGGATAAAATTTGGAAGTATCTTTAGTTTTGGTTAGTATTATATGAGTTGCAATTTCAACTAGGACTGAGCTACCAGCTAAGTAGGAATAAGCCAAGAAGAAATTCCCCATCACCTAAAATAACTCCTGAAGGAAGAGCTAAACAGTTCAAAGAGATTTGTACGCTGATGATGGTGTCTTGTTTTGCAAGATTTATGAAAGAAGCATCTTTCCAGAAAGGAAGCCAAGACAAAGCATCCTGCTTACAATATCTACAAAGTTCGTATCGATGCACATGACATCAGCGACTATAATGATGAAATCACAGCTCTGCACAACCTTCCACAGAGTTGTTAGATGAGTGGTTGATATATACCCAGTTTAAGGAAGATGCTATAGTTATACCCACCCCCTTAAAATTCTGTTATGAGAGATTAGTTTCCACTGCTTACTGCTGAAGCTTTACATCTATAATATGGATGCTTGTCAGTTCTGTTGATGTGGAGAGGAGCGTCTCCCAGTGTAAACATATCCTGAACAACCGGAGGGAGAGTCCCACAGTAGAAAACACTAAGCCATTACTTATGCTGTACTACAATGGAGACATTGAAGGCCGGTTTAGTGAATATCTATCAACACTATACATGTAGCAAATTATCATTCTCTCTATATTCTCTCTATATATAAATGTATGAAAACGGAAAAAAGTTTAAAATTGGTTCATGAAACGAAATTTGTGTTTTCATGAAACGGAAAAGAAACGGAAAAGGGTAAATTTTGAAAGGGAAAAAGAAGAGGGTCTATAATAACATACCTCCACAATGAATTTCAAGGTTTTTTCAAAATGTCTGTGTGTTTTTTAAAAGCCTGCCACTTACTACCTTAGCACAGGATTCAAGGCACACTAATAGCAGCTGAAACAATAAGTGGGCAAGTAAAAAGCTGCCAATGTGAGCTTAAGCTGAGATTATAAGTTTGGCTTTTGGGAGTGGGGGTGGGAGGGGGGTTTCCCTCTGCATTTAAAAAAGTGGGTCAAAGCAGTGACTGCAGTGCAGAGTTCAGAGTGCACATCTATGAATGTACCTTGAACAAAGCATTCTTATCCGGGTATGAAGCTTCACAGAACAAGTTTAGAGGCAAACACACCTCATGCTCCACAGCCTCCACATGGCCTACAATATAAATATTAATGATAGAGATGATAACGATGGTAATAATAATGATAATAATAATAATATATAATAATAATAATAATGTTAATAATAATAATAATAACAACAACAACAACAATCCAACGTATAATAGAATATAACTAAAATTAATATACCAGTAATTACAACAACATTTTGTGTGGATATGATACAATCCTGGCTTTTTATGGTGGAAGGTTTCTTTTCGACTATATACAAGCATCCTTGCTTCATGCTAGAGTATAAGGGAGCAAGTGACTGAGCAGCTGGAGATTCCTATATACAAGCATCCTTGCTTCATGCTAGAGTATAAGGGAGCAAGTGACTGAGCAGCTGGAGATTAATAACTAGACTATATACAGGCATCCTTGCTTCATGCTAGAGTATAAGGGAGCTTAGACTATATACAAGCATTCTTGCTCCATGCTAGAGTATAAGGGAGTGAGTGACTGAGCAGCTGGAGATTAATAACCAACAAGGTTGAACTGGATGGAACACTCACTAGACACACACTTATGATGACATCAACAATTAAAAACCATTATACAGGTGCCAAGAGCTATAGCTAGAATCTGCCCCACACAGAGCTACAACAGTACATGTTCTCATATCTGAATCTAGGTTTATCTTAATGCTCAGTTTATCCGAACTCGGTAAAACAGTAAAATGTGGCAATGATTGTCAACAGTATTTTTAGTTGGGTAGGGCAGGCTAGAGATTTGCACATGAAGCCGAATCAGTTTGTTAGGGCCAGTAAAAGGACGAGTGTAGTTTTGTGCATTGAGTTGTAGTTAGCTATCTTGGGCAAGATATCCGAAGAAACCACTCAATCTGGACTTGCAGAAGAGTAAGGCATCGGAAAGACAACAATAACAGAGATCAGAAAGAATGATGCCAAACTTCAAGAGTTTGAGGACCTTTGATAGTCTTGCTAAAGGCGACCAGCTTGGAAGCGCTCTATATCTCTGATTCGTTCAATGGACCATTGCTAAGAGAGAAGGCAGCAGAATTCCACACAAGCGAGAATCAGACCACCATTTTCTGGCAATGCAGGCTGGCTACTGATGGCCACTAAGTGTTGCAAGCTGAATCCTATCAGACATCATGGTCCTTAAAGGAGCGAGACTTCTGGCATGCATGAAGAGGCATGATAACCTAAAACAAACAACTTATTTTAGTAGTGTATGTACAGGACCTACTTGTGATCAGCAATTGCTTATACACAATACATAACAGAAAATTAAATGTGTGGATTAAGTATGCAAGACAGCATGGAAGCTCCTAAGGACACAGGTGCTTCTCCTAGGCCCCATGGAAGCTCCTAAGGACACAGGCTAGGCCCCAGGACAGCTCCTAAGGACACAGGTGCTTCTCCTAGGCCCCAGGGCAGCTCCTAAGGACACAGGTGCTTCTCCTAGGCCCCATGGAAGCTCCTAAGGACACAGGTGCTTCTCCTAGGCCCCAGGACAGCTACTAAGGACACAGGTGCTTCTCCTAGGCCCCATGGAAGCTCCTAAGGACACATGTGCTTCTCCTAGGCCCCAGGGCAGCTCCTAAGGACACAGGTGCTTCTCCTAGGCCCCAGGACAGCTCCTAAGGACACAGGTGCTTCTCCTAGGCCCCAGGACAGCTACTAAGGACACAGGTGCTTCTCCTAGGCCCCATGGAAGCTCCTAAGGACACAGGTGCTTCTCCTAGGCCCCAGGGAGTAAGCTACTTGCATCCCAAGGCACTGCAGATAAAAATTACGTTGACAATTATCAACACGAGTAGTTTAATTATGTTCAAGAGTTTTAATGATATTCAGGCTTTTGCATAACCAAACTTTTTGCATATCTGAACTATGGTGGGTCCCAATGTGTTTGGATATGCAAGGGTCTATGTATGCACTAGCAATGCTGCCCACCATCTTGTGTCTTGTATGTGGCAGAGAGCAGGATAGAGGATGAGGCCGGCAGTAAGGATGGGGTGCACACCACAGTAAGAGTGAGGGCAGAGGGAGGAGTACAGGAGGAGACCTCTGCGAGTGTAAAGTGTAAGGGCTGGGTGGTGAGGGGGAGGGAGGCAGTCGCACTCACTGTCACATCACAGAGAGGATCACCCAAGGATTGCACATAGACCTGTAGATAGATGCAGAAACACACCATTAGCACATGTGCACTAATTATGTTAACACATGTGCATCTAACTGACACTGTGCATCTTCATTGTAACATCTATACTCCCACAAACTCTCAATGAACTCTCAGTTGACATAACATTACAATAACCTTCTCAATAATCAACCAGAAGTTCTATTCCTAGCCTTAATCAGGATTCCTCAAATAGACCGTGTGCATTTTGGCCACCTAAAACCTGTGCGGACTAAAGGGTACCAACTGATCAAGGCTGTGCTGTATTTCACTGAGCATGGGCACCAGCTTAGTAAAATGGGCCCACGCATCCTCGAGGACAAACAAAAGGCTGCCCAGCCTGACCAACCTGATCAGGACGGGTGCCAAGTCTTAGCTTTTAGGGGGCACCCTTAGTCACAGTTGACGAGATTATTGAGCATTTAGCAGTTGTTGAGTAAAACGGTGTGAAAAACAAAGATGCATAAACTATTGTTAATTAGTAAGTTTATTAAGCAGATAGTCGTCCTCTATAACTGCTTTATCCTGTTGTAGGGTCTTCTCAAATTCTCCCTCACTGATGCTGGCAAAGGGATCATCTCCACTGTTATCAGATTGTTGAGGTGAATGGTCTCTGTGATGATGGCTTTTGCATCATAGGACTTGTTCCTTGCAGCTGCTGCTGTGATGGAAAGATCCTCTGCCATGGTTGAACTGGAATTGCACACGAGACACAAGATCACAAGCACAGTATTTGCTGTCGTTGCTTGGGTATTAATCGTCAAATAAGGGTGGGGCATATGTGCGCAAACAGTTAAAGGTGCGAACCATTCATTTGGACATCCTAGAACCTGCGTGTACTATTCAAGGGCGTGAATAGATCGAGAGTGCAAAGAGAGCGAGGATATATGATGTTTTGGGAGAGTTTATGTTCCCTTATGTTCCCAGCTGTAATGGGTTCACGGAATAATCTTCCAGAAACTCTTCCCTAATGCCTTCTGGTCTTCTTCTCCTGGACATCTTCTCCTGGTCATCTTCTCCTGTCTTCCTCTCCTGGCCATCTTCTCCTAGTCTTCTTCTCCTAGTCTTCTTCTCGTAGTCTTCTTCTCCTGGTCTTCTTCTCCTGGTCTTCTTCTCCTGGTCTTCTTCTCCTGGTCTTCTTCTCCTGGTCATCTTCTCCTGGTCATCTTCTCCTGGTCTTCTTCTCCTGGTCTTTTCTCCTTGTCATCTTCTCCTGGTCTTCTTCTCCTGGTTCTTCTCCTGGTCATCTTCTCCTGGTCATCTTCTCCTGGTCATCTTCTCCTGGTCTTCTTCTCCTGGTCTTCTTCTCCTTGTCATCTTCTCCTGGTCTCCTTCTCCTGGTCTTCTTCTCCTGGTCTTCTTCTCCTGGTCATCTTCACCTAGTCATCTTCACCTAGTCATCTTCTCCTGGTCATCTTCTCCTGGTCTTCTTCTCCTGGTCATCTTCTCCTAGTCTTCTTCTCCTGGTCATTTTCTCCTGGTCATCTTTCCTGGTCTTCTTCTCCTGGTCATCTTCTCCTGGTCTTCTTTGTCCTGGTCATCTTCTCCTGGTCATCTTCTCCTGGTCATCTTCTCCTGGTCATCTTCTCCTGGTTTCTTCTCCTGGTCTTCTTCTCCTGGTCTGAACTCAACACTGCAGATTATTTTCAAATGTGCTGCCTGTATTGAGGATGATGGCACTATTTATTTTATCTTGTCCCACTTGATCTGGAGGATCTGGAGTTTTATCTACAGTACCAAAATAGCGATAGAGAGACATGGCCTGGCAAGAACCTAGCTTCAACTTCATTGTACGGGGGGGAGCTAAAATCAAACCCTCAGACCTTATTAATAACTTGAGTGCACAATTATCCCATCTAGGATGTGGTCTACGAAAACTTTAAAATATTAGTTCCTCAAAAAAGTGTTATACGCTAAATAATAGAACCAGGACCCTTGAAGACGAATTTCACATTTTTTAACGTTTTGAGGGACAGCAGTCTATAAGGATTCAATACTACAAGTGTTTTAGGGGGTCAAATCAGCTCAAACTACCCCATTCATGCTGCTAAGAAGCAGCCAATGTTGACTCACCATTTTGAAATGGGGATCAAACCAATTTAAGGAGTGCACGTTACTCCCTGAGATATATCATTTTGTTATTTATTACAAGCTCTACTTACAGTAATATAACGTAAGTTTTAGAGCTCAAATTGCAAATCAGGGAGAAGATAGAGGGCACAAAAAGAGGCTGTTTCTAGTCTGTGATGGGGCTTGCTAACAACAATCAGGAAGAACGTGTAGGTAACTTGACACCGGTTTGAATGGAGAGCCATCCCACAGTAGCAGCTGCAAATACGTGAACAGGATGCAGAAGTCCAACTGAAGAAAAGATCATGGACAAAGTTAAAAAGAGAAGAGAGGGAGATAAGTGGTTCTATCCTCTGCAGCAGTCATTTTGAAGTGGCTACTTTGAACTAAGGTCAAGGCTGTTCGCGTGCCAACTTTGTTGTGCATGCTAGCACATGTGCACATGACACACATTGTATATATGTATACACTTCACACATGAACATTTTACTCTACGTCCCTGTACACACCTGAATATCCAGGGATTTGTGCACTGGTGCATGGCCATCAGCATCATCTTCCACACCATCACCACCCACATTATTAGCACTCTCACCTTCACATGGCAACTCATCTACCTACATAGTAACAACACACACACACACACACACATATATAATTACATACAGATATACATACACACATACAATTTTACATACATACACACATAAATCACTGGGTCACCATCAACCTATGTCAGAGATATTATACATGTGCACATTTAACTCTATATTGAAAGACACAGTCTAAAAATAAGCAAGCATCACACTCCCTATTAGGGAATATGCTAGTACACTCCCTGTTAACCTACTTTTTTAAATTGCAGACAGGAACATAAAATAAAACATAAAATAAATAATAATGATACAACTGTCAGGATTCCAACAGATTGCTAGTTCAAGTGGAATCAAGACAATGAAAGAACAAAGGAACATTCTCAATAGATGAGGCTAATGTGGTGTAATGTGAATGATGTAATGATTTTTTAAATAAGACCGACACACCCATCAAGTGAGCCAATCAGGTGATTTATGAGTAGAGACTTTTTTTTGCTAACATTGCTTAGAGAGAGAGTGGCTGAGTTTGTATTGTTTTGGCTGTTTTGATTCGTGCTCTTGTGAATTAAATAAAGCTTTTCGGGGGCCGATGGTATTTTTTATTTTTTACTTGTGGTTACAACTTTAGAGCTCTGTAGATTCTGCAAACTTCATGGTATGGACTTGATATATAGCTCAAAAGATAGGTCTCTCTGTGTGCTCTTTTTTTGATACTAAAATATGTTTCATAGGTATAACTATAGGCAAGTTACTAGACCCTAAAGTGGAGGGACCTCAAAAACCTGAATCCCAAAATCGCTGTCCAAAATAACTCCAGATTGCTAAGTGCAAAAAAATTGAAATTGGTATGAGTGGCTAGAGGAAGCCCTAGCGCATGCAATGACATTTTTCATTAGGCGTTAAAATTTTAGTATGTGATCAACCACGCGAGTGCAAAATTGAGGGCGTTGATTTTCAACGCCCTCAATTTTCCTCCACACACACACACAACAAATACCATAACACACATATACAGCATCATGTTGTGTTTATCTTCATCACACACCTCCACCATTCTGACGAAGTCAGGGTTGACCTGAGTGCTTAGCTTCAGAGCCGCCCTGTCTTTCCCACCACCTGAATCATCTGCACCACACAATGAGAGGGAGGCAGTGGAGTGTGTGAGTGAGGGGAGGTGAGTGAGGCAGTGGAGTGTGTGAGTGAGGGGAGGTGGAGGCAGTGGAGTGTGTGAGTGAGGGGAGGTGAGGGAGGCAGTGGAGTGTGTGAGTGAGGGGAGGTGAGGGAGGCAGTGGAGTGTGTGAGTGAGGGGAGGTGAGGGAGGCAGTAGAGTGTATGAGTGAGGGGAGGTGAGGGAGGCAGTGGAGTGTGTGAGTGAGGGGAGGTGAGGGAGGCAGTGGAGTGTGCGAGTGAGGGGAGGTGAGGGAGGCAGTGGAGTGTGTGAGTGAGGGGAGGTGAGGGAGGCAGTGGAGTGTGAGAGTGAGGGGAGGTGAGGGAGGCAGTGGAGTGTGTGAGTGAGGGGAGGTGAGGGAGGCAGTGGAGTGTGTGAGTGAGGGGAGGGGAGGGAGGCAGTGGAGTGTGAGTGAGGGGAGATGAGGGAGGCAGTATGAAAGTGCTGTTGCAGTAGAATGGTATAGAAACTGGGGAAATTAAACATGAGGGGAAAGGCTCAAAATTCAAGGCATTCAAAACTATGGGGTAGCCAGAGGGTGCTAGGGGGAAGATTATTTAAGAAGCCAGGGAGATGGGTGTGAGATGGGGGAGGAGTCATAACTTGGGGTGCAAGGTGTTGGGTAGGGAAGAGGTTATGTAGGGGGTGGAGTGGGGGGTTATACTTTGAATGCAAGGTGTTGGGTAGGGAAGGGGTTATGTAGGTGGTGAGGAGTTATATTAGGAGCCAGGAGGTGGAGTTGGGGAGGCGGGACTCTAGTGAACAGCAAAATGCGAAAAATTTAAACAGAAAAAGACAAAGTTCCTCGAGGTGGACCACTGCCCATATCTACACTCGAGTTGAACCAGCACCCCCACACAAACTCTAGTGTTGGAAACAGTATACCATTACACCACACCCCCAACAAAATGACTGACCTTTAGAACTCTTGATGGATTTATTGAGATTGTTCAGCTCTTTCTCCATCTCCTGTCACTCAACAATAACAACAACAACAACAATAACAACAAAATGACCTGTTGCCCAAGGAGCAGAGGTACAACCCATGTACTCATCGGCACTGCACTGTGAGCCCCACCCACTTACCTGATAGCTGGCAGTGGCTCTGGCTGAAGTTGCAGCTTTAAACAGAGTAGGATCTGTTCCCAAATAACTGCACATCACATGACCTCCCTCATCTAAACTCACAATGACGCCACGCAGATCTCTAGATGGGGAACAACATACAGTGTACTACAAGTCACATGACCACATCACATGACATGAATTAAGATCACACGATATCGAGTTTTCATGCAGAATGTTTTGGGCGAGAAAAAAGTGTCGAGCTTGGATTTTTCCACGCCCAGTTTTAGCACCATATTGTAGCTAGAAAGTGTTTGTCACTAACTTCATCAGTGGGTGTGGCTTACCTTTGCCACACCCAATCACTTGCTAAAATGGTTTGATGGACAGCAGCCGGTCAGATGATTCTGAATATGTCATTGATTTGGCTTGTGGGTAGATGTTTATGTGTTTGTGAGTACGATAATTATTGATGCCGTTTGGATGATTGCTTGTGAAACAATGGAAACAGTGTTAATAGATGTTTGTGTGGATAATTGTGGTGTTGTGATGTGAATGTGTTGACTGGTGTTGATTGCTTGTATGCAGTTGTGAATGTGTTGACTGGTGTTGATTGCTTGTATGCAGAGTTGTGAATGTGTTGACTGGTGTTGATTGTTTGTATGCAGAGTTGTGAATGTGTTGACTGGTGCTGATTGCTTGTATGCAGAGTTGTGAATGTGTTGACTGGTGTTGATTGCTTGTATGCAGAGTTGTGAATGTGTTGACTGGTGTTGATTGCTGTATGCAGAGTTGTGAATGTGTTGACTGGTGTTGATTGCTTGTATGCAGAGTTGTGAATGTGTTGACTGACTGTATGCAGAGTTGTGAATGTGTTGACTGGTGTTGATTGCTTGTATGCAGAGTTGTGAATGTATTCAGTGTAGAAGAGCAGTCTGTAAGGAGTCTAAAAGCATGTCCGTAAGTTGTTTGTTATCAATTTGTAAAAGTACTGTTCCTTGATTGGCTAGATTTGCTGGTTGACTCCTTCACAAAGGTGGATCTCAGACCATCTCTCCAAGAGAGAAGACAAGCAGTGATGTACCAGATTCTTTGACTGCTACCATTCCTCATTCACTCTCTCTCTCAGACAACAGATAATGAACAGGAGCCTCAGAGGAAGAAGAACTATAAAGTGCTAGTGAAACGAGGAAGATTTACAAGGAAAAACTTTCCTTTAAAAATTAATCGGAGGGTAAATATCTGGGTTATGTATGTGTGTATATATGACATACATCCAACTTCCCAATGACCAACATTAGTGGTGAGTGAAGTTCCCCTCATAAGGGAATGGATGGAAGACTCGTATTGCTGCACTTTCATCTCTGGGTCATCTGCTAGGGTCCTAGTGATGGCATGTTCTGTGCTACATGCCAGGAGTGGGGGCAAGCCACCTGCTGGCTCAAGAAGTTCTTGGACAACCGAAGGCATAGTTGACTGAAGCCATGCTAAAGAAGCAAGCAGTTTCCAAAGGCACAGAGATGCCATAGCTACTGGTGTCATGGCACAACAAGTAAAGAGAAGGGGTTGGACTTGTGCTCTAGTGTTCAGCTGCTGCACAAGAAGCTGCTGAGTGCAGAGAGAAATCTGTGCACTCCACACTTACTCAGCTCCAAGTTGCTCGTAGGCAGAAATTATTTGAGTAACACATCACCGATGATCCTTCTAATGCTCAGTACACCTTAAAGTTCAATAATACATCACCGATTGGAACTGCTGACACCTAGCTCAACAGAAAGCTGCTATAGAGTCTGAATGCACCCCAATCATTCTAGCAGGTGAGGGTGAGGAAATGTCCGAGCTGTTGCTAATGTCTGAATGCACCCCATTT
Source organism: Cladorhizidae sp. MBARI D1340-BT2 (assembly GCA_028752905.1). Taxonomy (NCBI): domain Eukaryota; kingdom Metazoa; phylum Porifera; class Demospongiae; order Poecilosclerida; family Cladorhizidae; species Cladorhizidae sp. MBARI D1340-BT2. The sequence continues at coordinate 36,686,888 of JAQNBH010000012.1, read as the reverse complement.
ATTCCAGCAGGTGAGAGTGAGGAAATATCCACAAGGAGGAGCTGTTGCTAATGTCTGAATGCACCCCATTCATTCTAGCAGGTGAGAGTGAGGAAATGTCCGAGCTGTTGCTAATGTCTGAATGCACCCCATTCATTCTAGCAGGTGAGAGTGAGGAAATATCCTCATGGAGGAGCTGTCAATCTGTTGCTAGTGGCTGGTGAATGGTCACCCAGAGGAATATTTTTTGACAATTGTTCATCTCAATTCCACTGATGCTGAAGAAATCACTTACGTCAGCAGGCAGCTCGATTACTCAAAACTAGTTGGGCAAGGCTATGATGCAACATTCTCCGGTAGCAGAAGTAGATGCAAAGAAGGATGAAGGAAATGCAGCCCATGCTCTCCACATCCATTGCTCCTGGCCACAGATTGCTCCTGGCCACAGATTGCAGCTTGCTTGAGGTGCCATGCAGCCCATGCTCTCTACACCCATTGCTCCTGGCCACAGATTGCAGCTTGCTTGAGGTGCCATGTAGCCCATGCTCTCTACACCCATTGCTCCTGGCCACAGATTGCAGCTTGCTTGAGGGGCCATGCAGCCCATGCTCTCTACATCCATTGCTATGCCACAGATTGCAGCTTGCTTCTAATGCAGCAACTGACTCTGTTACAAGATGTTTGGCACATGGCCAGCTTGTGGGATTTTTTTAGATCTCCCCCCAAAAACAGAATCTTTAAGCTGAAGATTGTCAGTTATTTCACGAGAGATGTGTGCAAGGCACTCACAAGGAGATACCTGGATAACTACTCTGCACAGGCTCTATGAATATTGTAGTGATGCAAAAGCACATAGCATAGCAATGGAGCTGAACACTTGTAGCAGAGTGACCAGTGACCCTGCTATCATCAGTGCTTGATCTTCTAGCTAAGCTCAATTGCTTTATACGAAGCAAGACAACTTATTTCAGCAAGTTGCCAATCATTCTTGAGAGCATATCCTTTCAGAGCTGGCATGCCTCAAGAGTGAGGATGCAGAATGTGTTCTTATGGGAACAACTGTTGATATGCTTGCTTGTGAACGCAACATCACGAGTTCAACTCCAACTGTCAGTGCAACTGCCACATCATTGAGTGAGCTGCAATTCAACAGCTACTCCATATATTGACAAACTTGTCTCCTGATGTTTCACTGATGGCGGTGTGGAGCTCTTTGTCTCCTCACCAATCCTCAATCCTGCTATAATACTGACAGATGATACTACTCTTCGTGAGTATGGCAATACTAACAGATGATACTACTCTTCCTGAGTATGGCAATACTAACAGATGATACTACTCTTCACGAGTATGGAAATACTGACAGATGACACTACTCTTCTTGAGTATGGCAATACTAACAGATGATACTACTCTTCCTGATGGCAATATATACTAACAGATGACACTACTCTTCTTGAGTATGGCAATACTAACAGATGATACTACTCTTCCTGAGTATGGCAATACTAACAGATGATACTACTCTTCCTGAGTATGGCAATACTAACAGATGATACTACTCTTCCTGAGTATGGCAATACTAACAGATGACACTACTCTTCCTGAGTATGGCAATACTAACAGATGATACTACTCTTCTTGAGTATGGCAATACTAACAGATGATACTACTCTTCCCGAGTATGGAAATACTAACAGATGATACTACTCTTCCTGAGTATGGTAACACTGACAGATGATACTACTCTTCTGAGTATGGCAATACTAACAGATGATACTACTCTTCCTGAGTATGGCAATACTAACAGATGATAATACTCTTCCTGAGTATGGCAATACTAACAGATGACACTACTCTTCCTGAGTACGGCAATACTAACAGATGATACTACTCTTCTTCAGTATGGCAATACTAACAGATGATACTACTCTTCCCGAGTATGGAAATACTAACAGATGATACTACTCTTCCCGAGTATGGCAATACTAACAGATGATACTACTCTTCCTGAGTATGGCCATACTGACAGATGATACTACTCTTCTTGAGTATGGCAATACTAACAGATGATACTACTCTTCTTGAGTATGGCAATACTAACAGATGATACTATTCTTCCCGAGTACGGAAATACTAACAGATGATACTACTCTTCCCGAGTATGGCAATACTAACAGATGATCCTTAGTATGGCAATCAACAACTGCAAACAATAGTCAACTTCTACCCTAATTCTCCTCCTCTCATAGATAAAGAAATCTTTGCCGAGTGAAGAGTTTTTAAGAGAACCTTAGCACAAGAGAAGAAGACTACGATGGATCAAGATAACTATATAAAACCGCCCACTCTACGAAATGTGTAGACATAGAGGAGCTTTCAGGAACATTCAAAGAGATTTTTGCACAGACATTCCAGTTGTTGGATATTTCTCCAACTCTTCCAATTGCAATAGCGCACTCCTTTAGTCAGATGAAGATTGTGAAGACACATCTTTGAAGTAGGCTAAATGAACCCCTGCTATATGTGAATCACAATTGAAGGGCCTGAACTAACATATGTGGATTGTAGTGCCAATGAATCGTCACATTGCAATGTATCTGCCTGACACTGATCATTAACTGCTATTGTGAATTACCTAACAGCAGTTAAGACAAAACATCAATGCATACAATCATGATATTATATATATTTTTTTTTAACTTGGGGAAAACCTGTATGAAACCCTGGATATGGACAGTCCCTCACTGTAGGGTAACCTGAGAAGCACACCCTTGTAAGATTATTGAACGGGTTTGATCAATAGACAACTAGACGATGACTAGCCAACGACTAATAAAAGTGCTATGACTAGAACACAATCAGGAAACAGAATAACACCGTGGTGAATGGGGTACTTGCATGATTACGCGTTTATACGTCACCCGCGTTCAGCCCCGCCTACGTATGGTATCAAAAAAACTAGGACCCATAGAGAATGTATTACAAATCATGACCATTCGTGATATTCATGAGCACTGCACCTGCATTATACCGTATATTTCTAAACAAAATTATAGGCATGGAGAGCATAAAATTTGCTACAAGCTGATATTATTCACGTGTTCAGTCGATCGACGGTTAGCGAATTATGGAGAGTAGAAGTCAGAGAGTTGGTGCTAATGTCAGTACTGAGCTTACCTGTGAGCTTGCTGCTAGTTCTTCTCAGAACTCATTGCCAGGCAGCAGTTCTATGGAGGTGAATGCTGATAGGAAGAAATCTTTAAGAGGAGGATATACTTGTTGTGTTCCTGGATGCTACTCCAACACAAAAAGAGACAAGGAACTGTCTTTCCACAAGTTTCCTAGGGATATATCTTTGAGAGAGAAATGGATAAATTCTATTAAGAGAAAGGATTTTATTCCTGGTGAGCAGCATCGTGTATGCTCACAGCATTTTCATGGTGCCAAAAAGCAAGGCAAAGCAGATGTCCCTATTATATTTCCCTTGCTTCCTCAGTCCAAACAGAGAAAGTCTCCAAAAATGCGTTTGCCACTCGAACCCCCAGCCAAAAGGAAGAAAATTGGAAAATCAAAAGCCCTAGCAACTGCTTTTGTTGAAGAGATTGATTTTCTGTGTGGATTAGTCTCTTCCTTGGAAAAGGAGAAAACTAATACGAAGTTAGAAATAGCTGACATGAAGTCAGAAATGGCTGACATGAAGCAAGAGATAGCTGAAATGAAGTTTGAAAAAGCTGGCATGAAGTTAAAGATAGCTTCGTTAACATTTGGACTACAACGTTTTGCTGGCAGTGATGATGACATTCGATTCTACCCTGGTTTTCCAAATTACTCTACTCTAACTAGTTTTTATGAATTTCTTATACCTTCTGCCACTCAATTAAATTACTGGGGTTCAGATAATACTGAGAATCGTCCTTTAACTGAGGAAAAGCGTGGCCCCAGTCGTAAGTTACAATGTTTTTGGTGCTCTATCGTTTGAGATGTAACGTTTTGGAAAAAGAACTTGGCGATCAGTTTGGTCTAGACTCAAGCACAATTTCACGTATATTAACTACTTGGATCAACTTTTTATACTATACTCTAAAACAACTACCTCTGTGGGCTTCTCGTGAAGTAGTAAAACAAACAATGCCTTCTTGCTTCATGGCTAATTATTCTACTACTCGTATTATTATCGACTGCACCGAGTTATTTATTGAAATGCCTTCTTCATTTCGTGCTCAGTCACAAACATACTCCTCGTACAAGAGCCACAAACTGCTAAGGGCCTTGTTGGTATTGCTCCTAGTGGAATTGTGACATTTGTTTCTTGTCTATATGGGGGTCACATATCTGACAAAAAAATTACTCAAGAGTGTGGCCTTATCGAGCTTCTTGAGTCTGGTGATGTGGTTATGGCGGATAGGAGCTTTGATATACAGCATTTGCTTGCATCCAAGTGTGTTACCTTGAATATACCACCCTTTATGCGAGGAAAGAAACAGTTATCACTTGAAGAGGAAATAGAAACAAGAAGTATTGCATCAGTACGTATTCATGTGGAGAGAGCAATTGAACGTGTAAAAAATTATCGTATTTTAAAAGGTATAATTCCAATTTCTCTGCACACACAGTTGGATGAAGTTTGGTTCATTTGTTGTGTACTTACAAATTTTCTTCCTGCCCTTATTCAGTAATTGGTTTTTGTCAGTTTCAGTGATATGAATAAATTATTATAATATATCATGACATTTCAGTAAATTTGTTTCATCAGTTTCAATGGTCATAAATATTATAATAAATCACAACATTTTTACAAGTTTAGGCACAATAGCAGTAGAATAAAAGCATTTCAACTTAGAAATCATAGCTGTCCAAAATATTTCATCAAAAAATATCCGCTGGATAGAAATCTCAGCATTAGTATATACTACAAAGTCGCACCACTTTTTAGAGCAAATAGCCATCTGTCCTTGGACTTGGTAATAATAATGATGTTGCTCTCTTAAAACAAGCTTACCCTTTTCCAGCCGACAACAAAACCCCTTCTGGGAAGTAGCTTGAAAAGGGCTGATGTCACGATGTTCGTAAGGACACTTTATTTCTAGCAAACCATTAGGATCATCAGTGGAATCTGGATCATGCACTACACCATCCGGACTAGCTCCAAGCCAAGAATGATTAGGGTTGATTACCAGTCCGGACATTGTTACTTCCAGACTGGAGTGTCCCCTCTCATGCCACTCTCGTTTGTAAGCACTTAGTGCTTTGTCTTCATTGTCCTTCCCCCAGGCACAGGATAGTGGCATTGAATGGTACAATCTTTGATTCACAATAGAATTCACAAGTGAATCTGGTGGTGTACTGGAAAGCCTCCTGCACACTCGACCAAAGAAAGAAGATGTTATTCTGCAGCTACGCTCCTTATACCATTCAGGAGATTTAGATTGACATCTAGTCTTCCTTTCAATTTCTGCTGCTTGTTCCTGAGAAACCATAATTCTACTCCATACCCCCTCTTCTGGTGATAGTGAAGGAGTGACAGTAGTCAGTTGTGGGGTCGTTAGGGAGCAACATGCAGGCACTTCTGTCATTACCACCGAGTTAGAATTAGAGCCAACAGAGGGTGATGGAGCACATACAGGATGACAATCATTGCCTCGCATAACGGCAGTAAACAGAGGTGCATTTCGATGCGATTCTAGACTAGTACAAAATTGTCGAATACGTTCCTCTGATACAGATGCAGGACTTGAACGGTACTTTTTGTACTTTTCTAATCGAGTAACTGCAACTTCTGCCTTACGTTTTCCGTACGAATGGTGCACAAACTGAATTTCAGAAAACAAAACCGGACCATCTGGGGTATTTCTTGGCCTATTCCACTGTTGTTGGGTGTCAGTGCAAGTCTTGTCCTCTGGAATAGAGGTTAACCCAAGTTCAATATAGTCAAGAATGTTATACAATAATGCAGCAACATGTTTACAGCATCCACCAGCTCCGGCTTTGCAATTACATTGTGCACCAACAACGTAGCCCGAGATCTTGCTAAGAGCAACAACAGTGGAATAACTTCCAGTGGTCTTAAACGATGGCTTCACAATACCACGGAAGAGACAATGGCTATCTGTAGTGCATCCAGGTCGAAACCTGACCACACGGACATGGTCATCACGAAACAAGCGATATCCTTCCTCTTTGTGCTTCATTGCACCAGCTCTAAATGTAGCAGCAGCTGTTGTGCTGCGCTGATTCTCCGCAATAGTCTTAGAATCTGTGACTAAGTGGGCATAAAGGCAGCCATAATTAAATGGTGGAAGCTGCTGCAAATTAGATGTCCATCCCTTGGAAGGAAGAACACTTGGTATTGGCGATACTTGGTTTGTTGACTGTGCTTGTAAGCGAGTTGTGTGTACACCACCATCTGGATCCATAATTTTTGCATCCAAACCAGCAGTTATGTAATCGCAAACACTGCATCAAATAATTAACAATGGATAGATTATTATATTATTAACACGATTGTACAGTCTTACAGTCTGCTCACCGCTTCACAAGGTCCTGCTTCTTTCCAGCAGTTGTAGCACCTCTGCACTTCAACCAGCGCTTGAGCTCCACTACATGAAGCTGACTAGGTTCACGCCCGTTCAGTGAAGCACCAGGAATGTCTTCTTCCCGTAAACAAACCAGTGAGCTGCCGCCTGGCAATGAGTTCTGAGAAGAACTAGAAGCAAGCTCACAGGTAAGCTCAGTACTGACATTGGCACCAACTCTCTGACTTCTACTCTCCATAATTCGCTAACCGTCGATCGACTGAACACGTGAATAATATCAGCTTGTAGCAAATTTTATGCTCTCCATGCCTATAATTTTGTTTAGAAATATACGGTATAATGCAGGTGCAGTGCTCATGAATATCACGAATGGTCATGATTTGTAATACATTCTCTATGGGTCCTAGTTTTTTTGATACCATACGTAGGCGGGGCTGAACGCGGGTGACGTATAAACGCGTAATCATGCAAGTACCCCATTACACATGCATATGAATAATGTTTTATAGATAATGAGTCAGTTGTCACTCTCCCTTCCTCTGGGTAGGGCAATCACCAACAAGTCTGATGATTGGAGGAGAGTGGCAGGCGGATTTCCAGTAGCAGTTGAGTGAGGTTGTATGTGTTCATGAGTTGATGGAACAGGAGGTGTAGTGGTATACTAAATGCTGGGAAGGTAGTTGTTAGTCCAGGATGGTGCACAGGTGGGGCAGCAGGTGCTGGATGGTGCACAGGTGGGGCAGCAGGTGCTGGATGGTGCACAGGTGGGGCAGCAGGTGCTGGATGGTGCACAGGTGGGGCAGCCGGTGCTGGATGGTGCACAGGTGGGGCAGCATGTGCTGGATGGTCCACAGGTGGGGCAGCAGGTGCTGAATGGTCCACAGGTGGGGCAGCTGGTGCTGGATGGTCCACAGGTGGGGCAGCAGGTGCTGGATGGTGCACAGGTGGGGCAGCCGGTGCTGGATGGTGGCACAGGTGGGGCAGCAGGTGCTGGATGTACGTCACGAAGATAAATATCATCCGCAAAGGTGGAGGAAGAAGTTATTTTCAGGAGACAGAGACGAACATCTCTTCTACATGGCATCTGACATGTCGACGGACAATTCGTCCAGACTAAAGTTGAACATTGTAAGAGTAACCTCTGTGACCTTGCCTGGGAGCTAGGTGGTTGAGAGGTTGAGTAACCTCTGTGACCTTGCCTGGGAGCTAGGTGGTTAAGAGGTTGAGTGACCTTTGTGACCTTGCCTGGGAGCTAGGTGGTTGATGCAGTGGAGAAATATTTTGAGCAGACAGTATCACTTATTTTGGAGGTTCTGAGTGGCATGCAAGGTTCATATATGCTGCTCAGCTCACTTTGCCTGTTGTCTCTCAACATCTTGAATGATATCTGGGATGAGTCCATCCAGACGTGACCTGAGACACTAATTCATCAGCAACTGTGCTGGTCAAATGCCTGTTGTGGTCTGTGGAGTGATGCAATATGTCAACAGAAACTCTGATGAACAGTAGCACCAGGCGCACACTTTGGACCACTTTTGAAGGTGTGCACTGCATGCTTAGCTAACCCATTGTTTGTAGGGTGGTATGGGACTGTTGTGATATGCACAATGCCGTTTTCAGACATGAAGGACTTGAATTACTTACTGATGAAGGAAGAACTATTGTCAGTCACTATTTTGCAAAGCAACCCATGGTTGGCAAATATGACTGAGTTTCTCAATTTTGTTGTTGAAAGAGATTGATCTATTATTTGGACATCTATCCACTTAGAATGTGCATCAATGAGCACTAGGAACATGTGTCCTAGAAATGGGCCTGCAGAGTTGAGAGTTGAGATGAATTCTGCTCCATGGCTACGATGGACTTCTCAGGGGTGCAGTTGGACGGCTGCAGGTGCTGGATCAGACTCCTTAGGCAAGGTTTTCACCAGTTGTACAATGCGTCTATGCCAGACCGCATGTAGGGCCAGATGACAGCCTTCATTCTGCATGTCCCACAATAAGTCAAATGAAGCTCCTCTAAAATCAGTTGTCTGTCTGGTGGAGTAATAATGACAAGATAGCTAGAGGATTCTCCATGAAAGCCGCTGAGTTCCTTTCTTCTTGTGAAGTAGGGTTGGTACTCCTTGTCCAGCTTCTGATCAGGCCATCCAGACATAAAGAATCTGAGGACACAAATGACTGGGTGCCTAGCAGTCTGCTCCTTATTGCTAGCACCTAGCCGAAGTGGAGGATAGGCGGTTCACTACGACTATTCCGGTGTGCAATCGCTGGAAGGGGTTCCAAGGCTGGGTGGGCAACTGAGAGCATCTGTGTTGCAGAGGTGTGTTCCAGCCTTGTAGCTAATGGTGTGGTAATGCAGACAATCTGGGTAATGCCCAACACCAGGATGTGCCCCCTGGTATAGTGGTCAGCAGATTGAGGGGAACGACTCTTCATAGATGTGCTTGTATGCTGGTTCACTGATGAACCATACTGTGGCTTTGATGTCAAGTTCTATTGTTACAGGTGTCATTGAGGTTTGTATAACTCCAAGCATAAGGTTGAGTATGTTTGTCACGGAAAAGGACTCGTCTTCTTCATGTAATTCATCCATGAAGTGGTCTTCTTCTTCCCATGCAGCCGTGGTGGAAGGGGCTGGGTCATGGATATTGATGCCCTTTTGACTTTGCAAAATACCCTTTTCCATGAAATAGGGCAGATCACATCCTTGTGCTTGCAATAGGAACTTACATGAGACCATCCACACTCCACAGGGATTACAAGTGAGTGTTATTACCTCTGGAATGATGACATGAAGTTGTGTAATTTAGATCTTTGATTGTATGCTTGGAAACATCTCCAGCTTCTTTGCGTCCCTCTCAGATGCTTCTACCATCTGTGCTAGCTTTAGGGCACTGCTGTGTGAAGTCAGTCTCAGCAAGGAGCTTGTGCTGAATCCCTAGATGATTTACTCCTCAGACCTGCCAGTCTCTCAGCATCTCTTCAAGCTGATCACTGGTGCCAACGTAGCAATTGAGAGTCAGGTCTTTAAGTGCTGCATTATAGTCAGCGATGGACTCTCCGGCTTCTGTGAGTGTGTGTTGAAATTGAATCAGTGACCAATGGTAGGTTGTTTAGAACCACAGTGAGCCTCAACAATGCAGCTAGTGTAACACCTTAGGCAGCCATCTTGCCATTAAGTACTAATCTGCACAAAAGCTTAACTTTAGGTCGCCGCACATGGTAGGCAGAATCAAACACTTCTTGACTGCATTTTCTATGTTGCTGGCCATTAAGTTGACCTGGTTTCTCTTCACAATGTTCCAGTCATCCACACTCGGGTTGAAAGGCTTGATGTTGCCAAACTATCCATGGTTGGTCGCTTTGTCATCATCGACAGAAGTGTGGTACCCTGAGAGGCACACCCTTAGATTATTATGAACATACACAACCATTAGACAACTAGACGATGACTAGCCAGCACACTATTACAAGTGATGACCAGAACTTACACAATCACATAATGAAAACAGGAAACAGAATAACACCATGGTGAATTATGTATGCTATGAATTAATGAGTCATGGTGAATTATGTATGCTATGAATTAATGAGTCATGGTAAATTATGCATGCTATGAATAATTAATGAGTCATGGTGAATTATGCATGCTATGAATAATTGCATGCTATGAATAATTAATGAGTCATGGTGTGTTATGAATAATTGCATGCTATGAATAATTAATGAGTCATGGTGAATTATGTATGCTATGAATAATTAATGAGTCATGGTGAATTATGCATGCTATGAATAATTGCATGCTATGAATAATTAATGAGTCATGGTGAATTATGCATGCTATGAATAATTGCATGCTATGAATAATTAATGAGTCATGGTGAATTATGTATGCTATGAATTAATGAGTCATGGTGAATTATGCATGCTGCTATAATAATTAATGAGTCAGTTGTCACTCTCACATACATGACTAATAAATGACCCGATATGTGATAGGTCACATGACATGCAAGCAGTGAATCACATGACATGCTTGTGTGTGACATGATTGTGTTCTGGGGATTAGTAGAGGCTGCTGTTTTTAATATGCACTTGTGTGGATGCCAACCCAGCCTACATACGTACTTGAAGTTAGCAGTGGTGAGATGTACTGGAGTGTGAGAGAGTGAGGCCGTCCATATGAGGGCGTCGTCTTGCATCACCAACAGTTGATTACAATGAGTGGCTAACATACTCCTGACTGCACCAACGCCACCACTACCACGCTTAACACCACTGCTAACACACCTAATACCTCTCCCAACAACACTAACACTCCTAACACCAACACCCTTACCAATGTTGCCATCAACATCATTGACACTTTTGACACCACTGATACCGCTAACACTTTTAATGCCACTGATTCCAGTAACACTCTTGATGTCGCTGATGCAGCTGCTACTAGGAGCTATAATGGGGTCAGGCTTGTCTGTGGGTGTGGTGACATGGTAAGCCCAGAAGCAAGAAGGGCTGACTTCTAACTTCTTCATGAAGCGTACCACACCATTCTGAGAGAGACAATACAGGCTCCTCTCACCTACACACACACACACACACACACACACACACACATACACACACCACTATGAGTGAGTACTGAACATAGGTAGTTAACTAATAGCTCCTGGATCACCATGCTTTCCCATTCAACTAACTGAGGCCAGCTTCCTGCATTATGTATGGCCACATACTATACTACTAGCTAACTGACTCCTCTCACACTAATGCCTGTCCCTGAACACAGATGACATTATACTTCTTGAGATGTATTAAGTATGTGCGTATGTATATGATGTAGTGTGTATGTATGTATGTATGTATGAATGGTATATGTGCAGCACCTGACCTAGTACTAGTAGTTGACTAGAGCCCGCAGGATCCTGGATCACTTGTATCTGTACCACATGCTCCCCCAAGTTCACCACACGGTCAGGCTGAAGAGAGGAGAGGAGGAGGGAGGAAGGTGCAGAGTCACCGCCATTCAAAGAGGAATAAAACTTGTTCAGCATATGATGCAAGCCCTTGCATTACATTGGCACTTAAAATAGACTCAGTCCTTCCCTTGAATGACAACAGATTTCATTCCCATTCTGAACCATTTTGTTCAGCTTCAACACATGCATGCATGCTGGTTGTTGTGATGCAGACATGTCTGTGTGACCATGCGTGGCCATGTGTGACCGTGCGTGACCATGTGTCATCATGTGTGTGATCATGTGTAACCACGTGTGATTATGTGTCATCATGTGTGTGACCATGTGTGATCATGTGTGACCGTATGTGTGACGTGTGTGATCATGTGTGGTCATGTGTGTGACCTCATGTGACCTATTCATGTGTGAACAGTGTGATCATTGTGTGACCATGTGTATGACCATGTGACAGTTTGTGACAATGACCATATATGACCATGTGTATCTGTGTGAAGTATGACAAGTGTGTCATGTGTGACCATGTGTGTGACCATTTGCAACCATGTGCGTGTGACCATTGTGACAATGTGTGATCATGTGTGTGATTATGTGTGTGACCATTGTGACAATGTGTGATCATGTGTGTGATTATGTGTGTGACCATGTGTGTGACCATGTGTGTGACATGTCACCATATATGTGATAATGTATGTATGACCACATGTTGTGATCATGTGTGTGATCATTGTGAGAACATGTGTGTGACCGTGTGTGCTGACATGTGCACCTGGTATTGCAGACATGTGCAGACATGTGCATGCAGACGGGTGTGTATGGAGGTTTATGCAACTCTATCTATGGACTTACAACTATCTTCTTGCCAGTGTAACTCGAGGGCTTGTCTTGTGTGTTGCCAGAGGCAATATGCTCATCCACCTGATCATCTCTGAGTCCAGCCACTGCCAGAGACTGGTACCTACATACAAACAGTCTGTAACACCTCAGGTTTGGCATGGAGGTTATATAATGAAAAAATGTTAACAGCAGAGGCCTTGAACTAGATCAGGCAAGCTGCTTGTGGAGGAACATACCATAAAAGCTAGTTGTAAGTTGAGTGCAAGGTATGGAATCATCCAGTGTATGTACCTGGACAGCTACAGAATCATCCAGTGTATGTACCTGGATAGCTACAGAATCATCCAGTGTATGTACCTGGATAGCTACAGTATCATCCAGTGTATGTACCTGGATAGCTACAGAATCATCCAGTGTATGTACCTGGATAGCTACAGAATCATCCAGTGTATGTACCTGGATAGCTACAGAATCATCCAGTGTATGTACCTGGATAGCTACAGAATCATCCAGTGTATGTACCTGGATAGCTACAGAATCATCCAGTGTATGTACCTGGATAGCTACAGAATCATCCAGTGTATGTACCTGGATAGCTACAGAATCATCCAGTGTATGTACCTGGATAGCTACAGAATCATCCAGTGTATGTACCTGGATAGCTACAGAATCATCCAGTGTATGTACCTGGATAGCTACAGAATCATCCAGTGTATGTACCTGGACAGCTACAGAATCATCCAGTGTATGTACCTGGATAGCTACAGAATCATCCAGTGTATGTACCTGGATAGCTACAGAATCATCCAGTGTATGTACCTGGATAGCTACAGAATCATCCAGTGTATGTACCTGGATAGCTACAGAATCATCCAGTGTATGTACCTGGATAGCTACAGAATCATCCAGTGTATGTACCTGGATAGCTACAGAATCATCCAGTGTATGTACCTGGATAGCTACAGAATCATCCAGTGTAGTACCTGGATAGCTACAGAATCATCCAGTGTATGTACCTGGATAGCTACAGAATCATCCAGTGTATGTACCTGGATAGCTACAGAATCATCCAGTGTATGTACCTGGATAGCTACAGAATCATCCAGTGTATGTACCTGGATAGCTACAGAATCATCCAGTGTATGTACCTGGATAGCTACAGAATCATCCAGTGTATGTACCTGGATAGCTACAGAATCATCCAGTGTATGTACTGGATAGCTACAGAATCATCCAGTGTATGTACTGGATAGCTACAGAATCATCCAGTGTATGTACCTGGATAGCTACAGAATCATCCAGTGTATGTACCTGGGCAGCTAGAAGTAAATGGTTCTGTTGCAGAGTTGGTAAATGTGGAAATCCCAGCTACATGTACGAATTTGTTATTGTTAGTCACCATAAATGGAAGAAATACGAGCTTTCGAGAAGGAGACAAAGTCATGATCAATGCTCAATAACTGGAGGCTAGAAGCAACAGTAAAGAAGGTGTGCTTAACAAAGAGTAGTTGCTAAACGTTGATAGAGGCTTAACAGCCAGCTATTATATGGCTGTCTCAGGTTGCATGTGTGTGTGTCTATGTAGTAGTATGAAACTTAGAATAACATCTGCTATGTTTGCTTAGTTCTATAGTGATCCTGTTCAACAGCTACCAATCTCTTGAAGGAAGCTGTAGTAACCATCCAAAAGATAGGTTGCAACAAACAGTATGTATAATATTGGTTCGACCCCTACATATATATTATAAAATGACGATGACGAAGAAAAAAAATTGTATCCTACCTAAAATTTTGTAAGCCTCTTAGTGTCCTAGATAGTAATTTTGTCTTATTTTAACCCCAAACACACTTCAAGTGAATGCTTTGCTAAGGAGTGAAGTGCCAGCCCCCAAAATGTTTAAAGAGAGTGAAATTGGTCTTCAAGGTATTTTATTTATCCTTTTTCTAACACATAACTCACGTGTAATGGGTCCATGCATTATAATTTTATTACCAGAACTGTCCAAATTGTCCAATGTATTGCAAGCGACTAATCTATCTCTTGATTTAGTAAAACACTCAAAAATTGGTAAAGATCATCAATAGAATAAACACGCTGTCTGCAACACCATATGTTTTCACTACCAAGAAGTGATCAGCTAGTTTCCTCAGAAGTTTACTCTTGGGACAAATTAACAGCACAAATTAACAGCACAGACCTTCAATAAATATCAGCACATAGGTACATGTGATAATAAACATGGTAAAGAATAGCCTCTATGTTTGATTATATACTGTAACCCTCTTATATAACTATCTTATAGGTGACCGTTTAACTATCTTATAGGTGGCTGTTTAACTATCTTATAGGTGGCTGTTTAACTATCTTATAGGTGGCTGTTTAACTATCTTATAGGTGACTGTTTAACTATCTTATAGGTGACTGTTTAACTATCTTATAGGTGACTGTTTAACTATCTTATAGGTGACTGTTTAACTATCTTATAGGAGGCTGTTTAACTATCTTATAGGTGACTGTTTAACTATCTTATAGGTGGCTGTTTAACTATCTTATAGGTGGCTGTTTAACTATCTTATAGGTGGCTGTTTAACTATCTTATAGGTGGCTGTTTAACTATCTTACAGGTGACTGTTAACTATCTTATAGGTGGCTGTTTAACTATCTTATAGGTGGCTGTTTAACTATCTTATAGGTGACTGTTTAACTATCTTATAGGTGACTGTTTAACTATCTTATAGGTGACTGTTTAACTATCTTATAGGTGACTGTTTAACTATCTTATAGGTGACTGTTTAACTATCTTATAGGTGGCTGTTTAACTATCTTATAGGTGACTGTTTAACTATCTTATAGGTGAGTGTTTAACTATCTTATAGGTGACTGTTTAACTATCTTATAGGTGACTGTTTAACTATCTTATAGGTGGCTGTTTAACTATCTTATAGGTGACTGTTTAACTATCTTATAGGTGACTGTTTAACTATCTTATAGGTGAGTGTTTAACTATCTTATAGGTGAGTGTTTAACTATCTTATAGGTGACTGTTTAACTATCTTATAGGTGACTGTTTAACTATCTTATAGGTGACTGTTTAACTATCTTATAGGTGACTGTTTAACTATCTTATAGGTGACTGTTTAACTATCTTATAGGTGACTGTTTAACTATCTTATAGGTGACTGTTTAACTATCTTATAGGTGACTGTTTAACTATATTATAGGTGGCTGTTTAACTATCTTATAGGTGAGTGTTTAACTATCTTATAGGTGACTGTTAACTATCTTATAGGTGACTGTTTAACTATCTTATAGGTGGCTGTTTAACTACCTTATAGGTGAGTGTTTAACTACCTTATAGGTGACTGTTTAACTATCTTATAGGTGACTGTTTAACTATCTTATAGGTGACTGTTTAACTATCTTATAGGCGACTGTTTAACTATCTTATAGGCGACTGTTTAACTATCTTATAGGTGACTGTTTAACTATCTTATAGGTGGCTTTTTAACTATCTTATAGGTGACTGTTTAACTATCTTATAGGTGGCTGTTTAACTATCTTATAGGTGACTGTTTAACTATCTTATAGGTGACTGTTTAACTATCTTATAGGTGACTGTTTAACTATCTTATAGGTGGCTGTTTAACTATCTTATAGGTGGCTGTTTAACTATCTTATAGGTGACTGTTTAACTATCTTATAGGTGGCTGTTTAACTATCTTATAGGTGGTTGTTTAACTATCTTATAGGTGGCTGTTTAACTATCTTATAGGTGGCTGTTTAACTATCTTATAGGTGACTGTTTAACTATCTTATAGGTGGCTGTTTAACTATCTTATAGGTGACTGTTTAACTATCTTATAGGTGGCTGTTTAACTATCTTATAGGTGAGTGTTTAACTATCTTATAGGTGGCTGTTTAACTATCTTATAGGTGACTGTTTAACTATCTTATAGGTGACTGTTTAACTATCTTATAGGTGACTGTTTAACTATCTTATAGGTGGCTGTTTAACTATCTTATAGGTGACTGTTTAACTATCTTATAGGTGACTGTTTAACTATCTTATAGGTGGCTGTTTAACTATCTTATAGGTGGCTGTTTAACTATCTTATAGGTGACTGTTTAACTATCTTATAGGTGGCTGTTTAACTATCTTATAGGTGACTGTTTAACTATCTTATAGGTGGCTGTTTAACTATCTTATAGGTGACTGTTTAACTATCTTATAGGTGACTGTTTAACTATCTTATAGGTGACTGTTTAACTATCTTATAGGTGGCTGTTTAACTATCTTATAGGTGACTGTTTAACTATCTTATAGGTGGCTGTTTAACTATCTTATAGGTGACTGTTTAACTATCTTATAGGTGGCTGTTTAACTATCTTATAGGTGACTGTTTAACTATCTTATAGGTGGCTGTTTAACTATCTTATAGGTGACTGTTTAACTATCTTATAGGTGGCTGTTTAACTATCTTATAGGTGGCTGTTTAACTATCTTATAGGTGACTGTTTAACTATCTTATTATAGGTGACTGTTTAACTATCTTATAGGTGACTGTTTAACTATCTTATAGGTGAGTGTTTAACTATCTTATAGGTGACTGTTTAACTATCTTATAGGTGACTGTTTAACTATCTTATAGGTGGCTGTTTAACTATCTTATAGGTGGCTGTTTAACTATCTTATAGGTGGCTGTTTAACTATCTTATAGGTGACTGTTTAACTATCTTATAGGTGGCTGTTTAACTATCTTATAGGTGGCTGTTTAACTATCTTATAGGTGGCTGTTTAACTATCTTATAGGTGGCTGTTTAACTATCTTATAGGTGACTGTTTAACTATCTTATAGGTGGCTGTTTAACTATCTTATAGGTGAGTGTTTAACTATCTTATAGGTGGCTGTTTAACTATCTTATAGGTGACTGTTTAACTATCTTATAGATGGCTGTTTAACTATCTTATAGGTGGCTGTTTAACTATCTTATAGGTGAGTGTTTAACTATCTTATAGGTGGCTGTTTAACTATCTTATAGGTGACTGTTTAACTATCTTATAGATGGCTGTTTAACTATCTTATAGGTGGCTGTTTAACTATCTTATAGGTGGCTGTTTAACTATCTTATAGGTGGCTGTTTAACTATCTTATAAGTGACTGTTTAACTATCTTATAGGTGGCTGTTTAACTATCTTATAGGTGACTGTTTAACTATCTTATAGGTGACTGTTTAACTATCTTATAGGTGGCTGTTTAACTATCTTATAGGTGACTGTTTAACTATCTTATAGGTGACTGTTTAACTATCTTATAGGTGACTGTTTAACTATCTTATAGGTGGCTGTTTAACTATCTTATAGGTGACTGTTTAACTATCTTATAGGTGACTGTTTAACTATCTTATAGGTGGCTGTTTAACTATCTTATAGGTGGCTGTTTAACTATCTTATAGGTGAGTGTTTAACTATCTTATAGGTGGCTGTTTAACTATCTTATAGGTGGTTGTTTAATAATTTAAAAAAGAAATGAAACAAGACAATGTTTTAGTTATATTAATTATTAATTAGTTATAAATGTGTTTGATAATTATTACTTTGATATATTATTATGTTTTAATGTCGCGGTTAAAAAGAGATAAAACAAGAATTACCAATGCAGACCACAAACATTTATAGGACACTGAATTTCGTACGAAAAGAAGTCTTATAAATGTCTGTGGTCAACATTGGTAAAAAAATTCTTTATTGACTAGTCAATTTACAAAAAAAATGTTTTTAAATAAAACATTTTTGACTTGAGTTGGTGGGTGGGTGGATGGGTGGGTAGGGAGGGAGGAATGGAGAGAGGGACAGAGAGAGAGAGAGAAAGATAGATAGAAAGATAGATAGAAAGATTGATAGAAAGATAGATAGATAGAGAGATAGAGAGATAGATAGATAGATAGACAAAGCAGATTTTATTTCTACATTTGATTGACTAGTTAAAAACGAAAGAATGTATATATACCCATTTAGAGACCACATCCACTTAGATTACCATTTATCATTGACAAACAAGTAATATCATTATACCAATACATAAAATCAGTATTATACTTTACACATACATATGTATATATATATATACACAAAACCAGTATTGCATGCATATGTGCCTGACAGATATTCACTCACCCAGAGGAAGGCTTGTTGTGTTGTTCTTAATTTTGTCCATCCTCCTCTGAGGGTTAAGGGAGGCTACTATTTGAGAGAGCTATTTGAAGGAGGCTACTATTTAAGAGTTACTACTAATAGAGGTTATGATTTAAGCTTGTACTGTTTGAGGAAGGCTACTATTTTAGAGGATTACTATTAAACAATTTGCTATTATTCAAGGGAAGTGGAAGATAGCTAGAAGTCACTTACTTGTAGAAGTGCAGCTGTTGTGAGGAGTTAGCAGTGACAAGAGTGCAGGTGTGAGGCAAGTAGGAGAGTGGACCAGGAAGGAGGAAGTCTGGCAGGAAACAGGAGAAGCTATGAGAGGACTGGCTGAAGAAGGAGAGCTGGCCATCCATGGACTGCACACACACCTGGTCTACCTCTGGGAACATAATAAGCATAACATATATATATATATATATATATTACTAGTAAGAAATGCAGGGCACTGAGTGGTGAGTATAACATATATAATTAGATCATGTTTTTACTAGTAAGAAATGCAGGGCACTGAGTGGTGAGCATAACATATATAATTAGATCATGTTTTTACTATAAGAAATGCAAGGCACTGAGTGGTGAGCATAACATATATAATTAGATCATGTTTTTACTAGTAAGAAATGCAGGGCACTGAGTGGTGAGCATAACATATATAATTAGATCATGTTTTTACTAGTAAGAAATGCAAGGCACTGAGTGGTGAGCATAACATATATAATTAGATCATGTTTTTACTAGTAAGAAATGTAGGGCACTGAGTGGTGAGTATAACATATATAATTAGATCATGTTTTTACTAGTAAGAAATGCAGGGCACTGAGTGGTGAGTATAACATATATAATTAGATCATGTTTTTACTAGTAAGAAATGCAAGGCACTGAGTGGTGAGCATAACATATATAATTAGATCATGTTTTTACTAGTAAGAAATGCAAGGCACTGAGTGGTGAGCATAACATATATAATTAGATCATGTTTTTACTAGTAAGAAATGAGTGGTGAGCATAACATATATAATTAGATCATGTTTTTACTAGTAAGAAATGCAAGGCACTGAGTGGTGAGCATAACATATATAATTAGATCATGTTTTTACTAGTAAGAAATAGCAGGGCACTGAGTGGTGAGCATAACATATATAATTAGATCATGTTTTTTACTAGCAGGGCACTGAGTGGTGAGCATAACATATATAATTAGATCATGTTTTTACTAGTAAGAAATGAGTGGTGAGCATAACATATATAATTAGATCATGTTTTTACTAGTAAGAAATGCAAGGCACTGAGTGGTGAGCATAACATATATAATTAGATCATGTTTTTACTAGTAAGAAATGCAGGGCACTGAGTGGTGAGCATAACATATATAATTAGATCATGTTTTTACTAGTAAGAAATGCAGGGCACTGAGTGGTGAGTATAATTTTACTAGTAAGAAATGCAAGGCACTGAGTGGTGAGCATAACATATATAATTAGATCATGTTTTTACTAGTAAGAAATGCAGGGCACTGAGTGGTGAGCATAACATATATAATTAGATCATGTTTTTACTAGTAAGAAATGTAAGGCACTGAGTGGTGTGCATAACATATATAATTAGATCATGTTTTTACTATAAGAAATGCAGGGCACTGAGTGGTGAGCATAACATATATAATTAGATCATGTTTTTACTAGTAAGAAATGCTGGGCACTGAGTGGTGAGCATAACATATATAATTAGATCATGTTTTTACTATAAGAAATGCAAGGCACTGAGTGGTGAGCATAACATATATAATTAGATCATGTTTTTACTAGTAGGAAATGCAAGGCACTGAGTGGTGAGCATAACATATATAATTAGATCATGTTTTTACTAGTAGAAATGCAAGGCACTGAGTGGTGAGCATAACATATATAATTAGATCATGTTTTTACTAGTAAGAAATGCAGGGCACTGAGTGGTGAGCATCCCATATATAATTAGATCAAGTTTTTACTAGTAAGAAATGCAAGGCACTGAGTGGTGAGCATAACATATATAATTAGATCATGTTTTTACTAGTAAGAAATGCAGGGCACTGAGTGGTGAGCATAACATATATAATTAGATCATGTTTTTACTAGTAAGAAATGCAAGGCACTGAGTGGTGAGCATAACATATATAATTAGATCATGTTTTTACTATAAGAAATGCAGGGCACTGAGTGGTGAGCATAACATATATAATTAGATCATGTTTTTACTAGTAAGAAATGCAAGGCACTGAGTGGTGAGTATAACATATATAATTAGATCATGTTTTTACTAGTAAGAAATGCAAGGCACTGAGTGGTGAGTATAACATATATAATTAGATCATGTTTTTACTAGTAAGAAATGCAGGGCACTGAGTGGTGAGTATAACATATATAATTAGATCATGTTTTTACTAGTGGTTTTTACTAGTAATGCAAGGCACTGAGTGGTGAGTATAACATATATAATTAGATCATGTTTTTACTAGTAAGAAATGCAAGGCACTGAGTGGTGTGCATAACATATATAATTAGATCATGTTTTTACTAGCAGACCAGGCCTCACTCTTTGCCACCCTTTACCACACATATGAATATGATAACACTTGCTATGCATGACATTGTTTATAATGCTGATCTGTTTTTACATTCAGTACGTATTTAGTTGTGAGAGGAGTGGAGGACAAGGAAGCAAAAGAGAAGCTACTCCTCCAGCATCATCCATCATCAAGTCTATACACATAAAGTACAATTCCAACCACTCCCCGCGTTTTAGCCGTTTAGCCGGGAAAATAACTACTGCCTTTGGACAACAAACAGGCTAATATTTTAGCTATATCCTATTTACTAACTGGAGAAGTCTTGTAATCCCTGCCTTCCATGTCAGAGACCAGGCCACCACACTTTGCTGTGGCGCTGCACTCATCCACCCATGTTCCAACAGGTTCTACTCTTGTGGCCATCTTATCCCCAAGGCTCCACGTTTGAAAGAAGGCTTGTCCAAGTAAGACATGATGCCACAATCTTCTCCCTCACTAGAGTCATCTTCAGACAAGTCAAGAGTACCGCCTGTCACTAGAAAAATGACTTCTGCTAGACTTAGTTGACTCATCATTTTGGTGGGTTGTCAAAACTGCGTTTCAAGGTTTTCCCCCTTAATTACCTGAAAGTAACACACTTCAAATTAGGTGCATAATTAGAGCAGGGAATAAATTAGGTGCATAATTAGAGCAGGGAATAAATTAGGCAATAAATTAGGCACATAAATAGAGTAGGGAATAAATTAGGTGCATAAATAGAGTAGGGAATAAATTAGGTGCATAAATAGAGCAAGGAATAAATTAGGTGCATAAATAGATCAGGGAATAAATTAGGTGCATAAATAGAGCAGGGAATAAATTAGGTGTATAAATAGAGTAGGGAATAAATTAGGTGCATAAATAGAGCAGGGAATAAATTAGGTGCATAAATAGATCAGGGAATAAATTAGGTGCATAAATAGAGCAGGGAATAAATTAGGTGCATAAATAGAGCAGGGAATAATTAGGTGCATAAATAGAGTAGGGAATAAATTAGGTGCATAAATAGAGCAAGGAATAATTAGGTGCATAAATAGAGCAGGGAATAAATTAGGTGCATAAATAGAGTAGGGAATTAATTAGGTGCATAAATAGAGTAGGGAATTAATTAGGTGCATAAATAGAGCATGGAATAAATTAGGTGCATAAATAGAGCAGGGAATAATTAGGTGCATAAATAGAACATGGAATAAATTAGGTGCATAAATTGAGCATGGAATAAATTAGGTGAATAAATAGAGCATGGAATAAATTAGGTGCATAAATAGAGTAGGGAATAAATTAGGTGCATAAACAGAGCAGGGAATAATTAGGTGCATAAATAGAGTAGGGGGTGCATAATTAGAGCAGGGAATAAATTAGGTGCATAATTAGAGCAGGGAATAAATTAGGCGCATAAATAGAGTAGGGAATAAATTAGGTGCATAAACAGTGCATAAATAGAGCAAGGAATAAATTAGGTGCATAAATAGAGTAGGGAATAGATTAGGTGCATAAATAGAGCAGGGAATAAATTAGGTGCATAAATAGAGCAAGGAATAAATTAGGCGCATAAATAGCACATAAATAGAGCAAGGAATAAATTAGGTGCATAAATAGAGTAGGGAATAAATTAGGTGCATAAATATAGCAGGGAATAAATTAGATGCATAAATAGAGCAGGGAATAAATTAGGTGCATAAATAGAGCAGGGAATAAATTAGATATATAAATAGAGTAGGGAATAAATTAGGTGCATAAATAGAGTAGGGAATAAATTAGGTGCATAAATAGAGCAGGGAATAATTAGGTGCATAAATAGAGCATGAATAAATTAGGTGCATAAATAGAGTAGGGAATAAATTAGGAACATATATAGAGCAGGGAATAAATTAGGTGCATAAATAAGAGCATGGAATAAATTAGGAACATAAATACAGCAGGGAATAAATTAGGTGCATAAATAGAGCAGGGAATAAATTAGGAACATAAATAGAGCAGGGAATAAATTAGGTGCATAAATAGAGCAGGGAATAAATTAGGTGCATAAATAGAGCATGCATAAATAGAGTAGGGAATAAATTAGGTGCATAAATAGAGCAGGGAATAAATTCGGTATATAAATAGAGTAGGGAATAAATTAGGCGCATAAATAGAGCAGGGAATAAATTAGGTGCATAAATAGAGTATGCATAAATAGAGCAGGGAATAAATTAGATATATAAATAGAGTAGGGAATAAATTAGGTGAAATAGAGTAGGGAATAAATTAAGTGCATAAATAGAGCAGGGAATAATTAGGTGCATAAATAGAGCATGGAATAAATTAGGTGCATAAATAGAGTAGGGAATAAATTAGGAACATAAATAGAGCAGGGAATAAATTAGGTGCATAAATAGAGCATGGAATAAATTAGGAACATAAATAGAGCAGGGAATAAATTAGGTGCATAAATAGAGCATGGAATAAATTAGGAACATAAATAGAGCAGGGAATAAATTAGGAACATAAATAGAGCAGGGAATAAATTAGGTGCATAAATGGAGTAGGGAATAAATTAGGAACATAAATAGAGCAGGGAATAATTAGGTGCATAAATAGAGCAGGGAATAAATTAGGTGCATAAATAGAGCAGGGAATAAATTAGGAACATAAATAGAGCATGGAATAATTAGGTGCATAAATAGAGCATGAATAAATTAGGTGCATAAATAGAGTAGGTGCATAAATAGAGTAGGGAATAAATTAGGGAATAAATTAGGTGCATAAATAGAGCATGGAATAATTAGGTGCATAAATAGAGCAGGGAATAATTAGGTGCATAAATAGAGCATGAATAAATTAGGTGCATAAATAGAGTAGGTGCATAAATAGAGTAGGGAATAAATTAGGTGCATAAATAGAGCATGGAATAATTAGGTGCATAAATAGAGCATGGAATAATTAGGTGCATAAATAGAGCAGGGAATAATTAGGTGCATAAATAGAGCAGGGAATAATTAGGTGCATAAATAGAGCAGGGAATAAATTAGGTGCATAAATAGAGTAGGTGCATAAATAGAGTAGGGAATAAATTAGGTGCATAAATAGAGCATGGAATAATTAGGTGCGCATGGAATAATTAGGTGCATAAATAGAGCCTGGAATGATCTATTTTATGCCTTGAACGTGATTGTGCATAAATGATTGTGCATGTATTATTTCGATGACCAAACCTGTTGGCGGCAAGTGGTTTAACAGTTATTAGCTAACAGAGCACATTCACACTTTCGAACCAACAGCAGTGGATTAATAAGCATGTGGAAATGGTCATCAATGTTATTATTTTGGCGAAACTGATATGGATAATCACCAGCAGAGCAGCCCTACACCCAGCCCTGCACCCAGTGCTGCACCAGCAGCCCTACACCCAGTGCTGCACCTGCAGCCCTGCACCCAGTGCAGCACCAGCAGAGAGTCCTACATGTAGTGACAGACACAATTTATTTTCAGCACTGAAGAGGTTGCCAACAAATTTCCTGCCCCCACAGTTCTAATGCCTCTGCTTCAGCTACCACCTGGT
Source organism: Cladorhizidae sp. MBARI D1340-BT2 (assembly GCA_028752905.1). Lineage (NCBI taxonomy): Eukaryota > Metazoa > Porifera > Demospongiae > Poecilosclerida > Cladorhizidae > Cladorhizidae sp. MBARI D1340-BT2. Next base: position 36,662,230 of record JAQNBH010000012.1, on the reverse strand, counting down.
CCCAAGCTTCATGACTGGCCAGGTCTTCTTCATTCCTTCTAGTTCAAATCTGGTTTGCATGCAAGTTTCTCAGGATTGGTACCAACATGCATGCCACCTACATATCATTTCAGTTAATCATAGCATTGACAAACTCATCATCATCCTCTTGTGTATGAGCTCCATTAAAGGCCAGCATTGAAGATTCTGACTAGTAAGAATGAATTTTTTTAATTAAAAAACCACAGTTTAATCACATATTGTATGGTATTATTGTATGGTATTACAGCGAGATGGCATGGTTATCATAATTATATTGTATGGTATTAAAATGTGATAGCATGGTTATCATGTATTGAAGCATGTGTTATTGGCTTGGGAACATCTATAGCAACACTGCTATTGGCATGGGAACAGCTATAGCAACACTGTTATTGGCTTGGGAACATCTATAGCAACACTGTTATTGGCTTGGGAACATCTATAGCAACACTGTTATTGGCATGGGAACATCTATAGCAACACTGTTATTGGCATGGGAACATCTATAGCAACACTGTTATTGGCATGGGAACATCTATAGCAACACTGTTATTGGCATGGGAACATCTATAGCAACACTGTTATTGGCATGGGAACATCTATATATAGCAACACTGTTATTGGCATGGGAACATCTATAGCAACACTGTTATTGGCATGGGAACATCTACAGCAACACTGTTATTGGCATGGGAACATCTATATATAGCAACACTGTTATTGGCATGGGAACAACACTTATTGGCATGGGAACATCTATAGATGTATATAGCAACACTGTTATTGGCATGGGAACATCTATAGCAACACTGTTATTGGCATGGGCACATCTATATATAACAACACTGTTATTGGCATGGGAACATCTATATATAGCAACACTGTTATTGGCATGGGAACATCTATATATAGCAACGGCATGTTGCATGTTATCATATACTAAAATTGTTATGAATACAAACATTGGTGTGAGTGAGAAGAAAGAGATGGGTACAGAGTGCAACATGGTTCAAGGTGATCCTGAGGTGAACAAATATATTTTAGGTCTTCTTGTTTCCTCATTAACAAAGCAGTCAAGGCAACTGGACGTCTATTTGGAGATAATAGCTGTCTCAAACTACCTTTAGGCCGCTAAGAAACTGCTGATGTGAGTTCTAGCTAAGAGACGAGCTTCAATTTTTGGGTCGGCTTTCATCCGCCATTTAAAGAGGTTGGCCAACACCATGTGGACACACCCACACAGACACTATCACATGCCACCACGCCCACACAGACACTATCACATGCCACCACGCCCACACAGACACTATCACATGCAACCACGCTCACACAGACACTATCACATGCCACCACACCCACACAGACACTATCACATGCCACCACGCCCACACAGACACTATCACATGCAACCACGCCCACACAGACACTATCACATGCCACCACGCCCACACAGACACTAGCACATGCCACCACGCCCACACAGACACTAGCACATGCCAACGCCCACACAGACACTATCACATGCCACCACGCCCACACACGCCTCACTAGTATGTCCCTCAAAGTTGCCCCAGGCCATGTTGGCTGCAGTCCTGCGCAGCTGGTGTGTGTAGAGAGGAAGGAGAGAGTATGTGGTCTCCTCGTCTCCTCCTACTCTGCCATGGCTACCAAGCTCTTGCGTGAGAGTGAACACTGTCATTCTGCGAGGACTCAAGACACAGAGACAACACTGCCCAGACTCCCTGCACACACACACATACACCAGTGCGCACACACCACACACAAGTGCACACATACACATACAAATACACACACACACAAACAGTATATATCCACGCACACACACAAACACAGTACATGTCCACAAGAATTATGTCATGGTCCCTCACTCATATTCAGCCCCACCCCCATTATAGACCCACCTCCTTACAACTTAAGGGGGGGCTATGCCTCCAAAATTCGAGATTTCTTTTTTCCCCTTTCCCCCCCCCCCCCCCCCCCCCCCACTTCTTCTGGCAAACATTTCCCCCCCCCCCCCCATGTAACAGATCAAGAAACTACAAAGAGGACACATCTTGCATGATATTTGCCCTAATTTGGTCTATATGTTTCTCATTTTCCCCCAAAAATCTTGTTTTTTTGCCGTAAGCTCATAACTTTTCTACACTTTACCCCAAAAAGTTAATTTTTATATCACCGGATAGCCCTTCTAATTATCTTTCTTTTGTACGTGCCAAAATTTTGAGTACTCTAAGTATTAGCAAGTTATGGTGATTTGAAGTGGTAAGGTTTGGGATTTTTCCTGGTGTTTTCCAGTTGCCAAAGCGGTGGCCTGCCAGTGAAAAACCACTACATTTATTGATAATCTGTTCACATGTTGCAGATAAGGGCCTTCTCTATCAGTTGACAAAATCTGGGACTTTGGTCTTGTTAATTAGGGCAGTTATGAATTGTACTGCAAGATAGATCAACTTATTTAGGGATCTTGATGTATCTTCCGAGAAAATATGTCTGCAGAGACATTCAACATATCATTAGGCAGGATAGATCAACTTATTTAGGGATCTTGATGTATCTTCCCAGAAAATATGTCTGCAGAGACATTCAACATATCATTAGGAACAAAGCATAAGGAAATAGGGAATAAAATGACTTGCATATACTACGTTCCCCCCACCCCCCTCCCCCCACACACACCCCTGGCGACTACACATGAAATCAGTTCAAACTGTTGTTGCATCTATCTACTTGCTATTTCCAAAGTTTTGGAGACATAGGATGCTTCTTTCAAAGTTATGGTGGATCTACTTCATCATACATTTCTTTGACATGCAAAAACATTCAGCTGTAAAGGAAAGTTCAATAACAATTTTCATCATATTTTTCTTTCTCACATGTAGCATGTAGATATAGGCACAGAAAAACCCAAGAGTCACGGAAGTAAAAAAAAACAGATCAAGGAATTGCTAAAACTTGTAAAAGAACATATTTTGTCAAGTTATTTCAGTGCTAACTCAAACATTTCGTTTTCCAAACTTGGAATGCTTATTCCCACAATTAATGGAAATATTTCTTGTTGCGAGAATAACTTTTAAAACGTTTGCTCAATTTTTTGGCTATGTATGTCATTTTAGAGCTCTTTTAGTACTCTGTGATATCCATGAATCAGATTTTTGTTTACTGCAAGGATTGCCAAGAGATGGTAGTTAGAAGAGGTGGCCTCTAGTTTTTATCAGTTTTTCAGACTCTGTAAGTGTGTAACTAATCAACATGACAACATATGGTAACTTTGCTCCATGGATATCACTGAGACACTCCTTAGCAAGCCACACACCAATTATGAGTAAATAACTTCAAATCGTTAGGCAGCTATATAGGTCTGCCACAAATATCTTGGAGTCACCTCGATGTTTCTGCATGTATCTTCTGAGAAAATTATGTATATAGAGATATTAACACTTTATAAAAACAAACACAGAATAATAAAGACTTTGTATCATAAATACTTGTGTAGACGAAAGAGAAAAAAAGTTATGACAATTAGAAATAGGTACAACTATTTCGTGGTTTTGACGCATAGTCCCCCCTTAATATAACCTGCAGCAGGCCCAACCCCTCTTGTACGCCCACCTCCCTTAACTTGTCCCAGCCCATCCCCTCTTTTACGCCCACCTCCCTTAACTTGTCCCAGCCCATCCCCTCTTGTACGCCCACCTCCCCTTAACTTGTCCCAGCCCAACCCCTTGTACGCCCACCTCCCCTTAACATGTCCCAGCCCATCCCCTCTTGTACGCCCACATCCCCTAAACTTGTCCCAGCCCATCCCCTCTTGTACGCCCACCTCCCCTTAACTTGTCCCAGCCCATCCCCTCTTGTCGCCCACCTCCCCTTAACTTGTCCGAGCCCAACCCCTCTTGTACGCCCACCTCCGCTTAACTTGTCCCAGCCCAACCCCCCTTGTATGCCCCCTCCTCCTCCAGCCATGCCCCCTCCTCCTCCAGCCATACCCTTTACGCCGACATCCACCCAACTTACTGTATGAACTGGCCTAGACCCAACTGGATGATGGGCATGCCCAGTTCCTTTTCAAGGATCACATGACCTGCCACAAATGTAGGTGGGTGTGGCTCGTAAATGCGGATGAAGCCTTGGAAGCTTCCAACAATTATTTTATCTGAAAGAAAAGCAAAACAAGCACTCAGTGTTGACAGCAGATGTTGAGTCAACATTAATGCTGCTAGTGGCTAGCATGCTATGTCAGATACACACTTCCCATCAGTGCACTAGACACTGCATTATGATCAGTGCATTATGATCACTGCATTATGATCAGTGCATTATGATCACTGCATTATGATCAGTGCATTATGATCAGTGCATTATGATCACTGCATTATGATCACTGCATTATGATCAGTGCATTATGATCACTGCATTATGATCAGTGCATTATGATCAGTACATTATGATCACTGCATTATGATCACTGCATTATGATCACTGCATTATGATCACTGCATTATGATCACTGCATTATGATCACTGCATTATGATCAGTGCATTATGATCACTGCATTATGATCACTGCATTATGATCAGTGCATTATGATCACTGCATTATGATCAGTGCATTATGATCAGTACATTATGATCAGTGCATTATGATCAGTGCATTATGATCACTGCATTATGATCAGTGCATTATGATCAATGCATTATGATCACTGCATTATGATCAGTGCATTATGATCACTGCATTATGATCAGTGCATTATGATCACTGCATTATGATCAGTGCATTATGATCACTGCATTATGATCACTGCATTATGATCACTGCATTATGATCACTGCATTATGATCACTGCATTATGATCACTGCATTGTCACTGCATTATGATCACTGCATTATGATCACTGCATTATGATCACTGCATTATGACCACTGCATTATGATCACTGCATTATGATCACTGCATTATGATCACTGCATTATGATCACTGCATTATGATCACTGCATTATGACCAGTGCATTATGATCACCGCATCATGATCACCGCATTATGATCAGTGCATTATGATCAGTGCATTATGATCACTGCATTATGATCAGTGCATTATGATCACTGCATTATGATCAGTGCATTATGATCACTGCATTATGATCACTGCATTATGATCACTGCATTATGATCACTGCATTATGATCACTGCATTATGTCACTGCATTATGATCACTGCATTATGATCACTGCATTATGATCACTGCATTATGACCACTGCATTATGATCACTGCATTATGATCACTGCATTATGATCACTGCATTATGATCACTGCATTATGATCACTGCATTATGACCAGTGTATTATGATCACCGCATTATGATCACCGCATTATGATCACCGCATTATGATCACTGCATTATGACCACTGCATTATAATCACTGCATTATGATCACTGCATTATGATCACTGCATTATGATCACTGCATTATGATCACTGCATTATGACCAGTGCATTATGATCACCGCATTATGATCACCGCATTATGATCACCGCATTATGATCACTGCATTATGATCAGTGCATTATGATCAGTACATTATGATCAGTGCATTATGATCAGTGCATTATGATCACTGCATTATGATCAGTGCATTATGATCACTGCATTATGATCACTGCATTATGATCAGTGCATTATGATCACTGCATTATGATCAGTGCATTATGATCACTGCATTATGATCAGTGCATTATGATCACTGCATTATGATCACTGCATTATGATCACTGCATTATGATCACTGCATTATGTCACTGCATTATGATCACTGCATTATGATCACTGCATTATGATCACTGCATTATGATCACTGCATTATGATCACTGCATTATGACCAGTGCATTATGATCACCGCATTATGATCACCGCATTATGATCACCGCATTATGATCACTGCATTATGATCAGTGCATTATGATCACTGAATTATGATCACTGCATTATGATCAGTGCATTATGATCACTGCATTATGATCACTGCATTATGATCAGTGCATTATGATCACTGCATTATGATCAGTGCATTATGATCAGTGCATTATGATCACTGCATTATGATCACTGCATTATGATCAGTGCATTATGATCACTGCATTATGATCAGTGCATTATGATCACTGCATTATGATCAGTGCATTATGATCACTGCATTATGATCACTGCATTATGATCACTGCATTATGATCACTGCATTATGATCACTGCATTATGATCACTGCATTATGTCACTGCATTATGATCACTGCATTATGATCACTGCATTATGATCACTGCATTATGACCACTGCATTATGATCACTGCATTATGATCACTGCATTATGATCACTGCATTATGATCACTGCATTATGATCACTGCATTATGACCAGTGCATTATGATCACCGCATTATGATCACCGCATTATGATCACCGCATTATGATCACTGCATTATGATCAGTGCATTATGATCACTGCATTATGATCACTGCATTATGATCACTGCATTGTCACTGCATTATGATCACTGCATTATGATCACTGCATTATGATCACTGCATTATGATCACTGCATTATGATCACTGCATTATGATCACTGCATTATCAGTGCATTATGATCAGTGCATTATGATCACCGCATTATGATCACCGCATTATGATCACCGCATTATGACCACTGCATTATGATCAGTGCATTATGATCAGTACATTATGATCAGTGCATTACGATCACTACATTATGATCACTGCACTATGATCACTTCCTCATGATCACTGCATTACGATCACTGCATTATGATCATTGCATTACAATCACTACATTACGATTACTGCATTATGATCATGACATTATGATCACTTCATTATGATCACCATACCAACACTGCATTACAATCACTGCATTACGATCACTGCATTAGAATCACTGCATTATGATCACTGTATTACGATCACTGCATTATGACCACTGCGTTGTGATCACTACTACTATGTGCAGTGATAACTCAACTAGCTAACAGAAGCTTACATCTGTGTGCAGTGATAACTCAACTAGCTAACAGAAGATGACTTCTGTGTGCAGTAATAACTCAGACTAGCTTACTTCTGTGTGCAGTAATAACTCAACTAGCTAACAGAAGCTTACATCTGTGTGCAGTGATAACTCATACCTAGAAGGTTACTTCTGTGCAGCGAGAACTCAGACTAGCTAACAGAAAGCTACTTCCATGTGTCATGTATTCGTTTCCAGCACCGAAGCCAGTTAGCCATGCTGGAATCAAACTTGGCATTCACATTTCTGCTTGCCTGTAATGTAATTACTGTAATGTAATTAAGAGGAATACTACAATCTCAGGGCCACATCTAGAGCTGCTTGACACAAGTCACATTTGCTAATAGATATGAGATTCCTTTCTTCCAAAGACAAGAACGTAAAGGATTAGCAACACTTGTCAATTGACGACACCTTACCACCATTCCAACAATGGTCATAATGTCAACTCAACTACTATTTTATCACCCCTGGGTTCAAGAATATCCACTGCAATGTTTTGCTTTCATTATAAAAAGAAGTTAACAATTCAGTTGCTTGTACTGACTAATATAGCAGGGGGGGCACAATTAAAATCAAGAGTTAGCAAGATGACTAGGCTCTCCAGTCTACTTCCCAAAGCTAGTTGTTCTACTCTTCTTCTTGAGTATCACCTATGTATCCCACGATCAAAATTATAGATAAGGTATGCCTCACTTGTGATTAACAGAGTGGTTTCTCGCGGAAACCCTTTACCAACTAGTTAGTAACCATGGTGATTTTTTTTTTTTACATCCTGGCTTTGTTGATTTAGAAGCTAGGCACAAGATAAAAAATCGGACACTGAAATAAGGTGGTTACGCTGGAGCAACTTCTCGCAACTTCTCGCTCCTATAAGCTACATGATTTTTTTATGCCTATCCACTGCGGTTTCTGCAAAGACATTTGTATCCTTACCGAAGCCCGTAGGTGTGCTGTCAAGGTTGCCCACAGCTAGTAGCCCAAGATCATGGAACTCCTCAAACCCACTTTTAGCAGACCACCACTCTCTCGCCTTGAACAGAGACATATCTATGATCCCAGACAACCACTAGCTGTCGCGTCAGAAGGTAGGTAAAGCGTAATCATCGGAAAATAATTAGAGCGCATCTCAACTCAAGAATTGGTGCGCTTGTGCAGATATCCAACGATGAGAGGACTGCAGGCTCCTCCAAGGCCCATTCACTACTGGGGGGCCAAATTCATGGGTGCTACGCTGTGGTGCTGGATACTGTGGCGTTTCAAACATGACTGGAGAGATGTTTGGGTTAGTATATATGTACATGTTAGTTTTGCCCTCTGAAATGAAAATATGCTGTTATATAGAAGTATACCATATTTAATCCTGCTTTAAATTATGGTAAACTGCCAGTTATGTGAAACATGTTAGACCTTATGATTGTCAATTGAAGAAATAAAGCCATAATGACGATTTGTAGTAGTCGGTCATCTTTTGGTTGTCTTAACAATAGCAAGCCTCTCTACAGGAAATGGTCTCATGGACAGGGCTTTAGTTGAACACATGTCTAGTGACCAGAGCCATGTTTTTGTGGGCCAGTTACGGAATGTTGACACTGTAATCCTATTGGTCACCATCATTACGTTCTAAATATGCGAGTGAAATTACCCCAGTCCCTTATTATTTTTTATTCAGCACGTACGAACTGAAGACGTCATAGCATAGTCCACCAGCACATGGAGACCTGGCTATAGTCACTAGGCAAGCATCACAGCATAGTCCACCAGCACATGTAGACCTGGCTATAGTCACTAGGCAAGCATCAGCATAGTCCACCAGCACATGGAGACCTGGCTATAGTCACTAGGCAAGCATCAGCATAGTCCACCAGCACATGTAGACCTGGCTATAGTCACTAGGCAAGCATCACAGCATAGTCCACCAGCACATGGAGACCTGGCTATAGTCACTAGGCAAGCATCAGCATAGTCCACCAGCACATGCAGACCTGGCTATAGTCACTAGGCAAGCATCAGCATAGTCCACCATCACATGTAGACCTGGCTATAGTCACTAGGCAAGCATCAGCATAGTCCACCAGCACATGTAGACCTGGCTATAGTCACTAGGCAAGCATCACAGCATAGTCCACCAGCACATGGAGACCTGGCTATAGTCACTAGGCAAGCATCAGCATAGTCCACCAGCACATGCAGACCTGGCTATAGTCACTAGGCAAGCATCAGCATAGTCCACCAGCACATGTAGACCTGGCTATAGTCACTAGGCAAGCATCAGCATAGTCCACCAGCACATGTAGACCTGGCTATAGTCACTAGGCAAGCATCAGCATAGTCCACCAGCACATGTAGACCTGGCTATAGTCACTAGGCAAGCATCAGCATAGTCCACCAGCACATGTAGACCTGGCTATAGTCACTAGGCAAGCATCAGCATAGTCCACCAGCACATGTAGACCTGGCTATAGTCACTAGGCAAGCATCACAGCATAGTCCACCAGCACATGGAGACCTGGCTATAGTCACTAGGCAAGCATCAGCATAGTCCACCAGCACATGGAGACCTGGCTATAGTCACTAGGCAAGCATCAGCATAGTCCACCAGCACATGTAGACCTGGCTATAGTCACTAGGCAAGCATCAGCATAGTCCACCATCACATGTAGACCTGGCTATAGTCACTAGGCAAGCATCAGCATAGTCCACCAGCACATGCAGACCTGGCTATAGTCACTAGGCAAGCATCAGCATAGTCCACCATCACATGTAGACCTGGCTATAGTCACTAGGCAAGCATCAGCATAGTCCACCAGCACATGTAGACCTGGCTATAGTCACTAGGCAAGCATCACAGCATAGTCCACCAGCACATGGAGACCTGGCTATAGTCACTAGGCAAGCATCAGCATAGTCCACCAGCACATGCAGACCTGGCTATAGTCACTAGGCAAGCATCAGCATAGTCCACCATCACATGTAGACCTGGCTATAGTCACTAGGCAAGCATCAGCATAGTCTACCAGCACACATGTAGACCTGGCTATAGTCACTAGGCAAGCATCAGCATAGTCCACCAGCACATGGAGACCTGGCTATAGTCACTAGGCAAGCATCAGCATAGTCCACCAGCACATGTAGACCTGGCTATAGTCACTAGGCAAGCATCAGCATAGTCCACCAGCACATGGAGACCTGGCTATAGTCACTAGGCAAGCATCAGCATAGTCCACCAGCACATGTAGACCTGGCTATAGTCACTAGGCAAGCATCAGCATAGTCCACCAGCACATGTAGACCTGGCTATAGTCACTAGGCAAGCATCAGCATAGTCCACCAGCACATGGAGACCTTGCTATAGTCACTAGGCAAGCATCAGCATAGTCCACCAGCACATGGAGACCTGGCTATAGTCACTAGGCAAGCATCAGCATAGTCCACCAGCACATGGAGACCTTGCTGTAGTCACTAGGCAAGCATCAGCATAGTCCACCAGCACATGGAGACCTGGCTATAGTCACTAGGCAAGCATCAGAGCATAGTCCACCAGCACATGGAGACCTGGCTATAGTCACTAGGCAAGCATCAGCATAGTCCACCAGCACATGGAGACCTGGCTATAGTCACTAGGAAAGCATCAGCATAGTCCACCAGCACATGTAGACCTGGCTATAGTCACTAGGCAAGCATCAGCATAGTCCACCAGCACATGTAGACCTGGCTATAGTCACTAGGCAAGCATCAGCATAGCCCACCAGCACATGTAGACCTGGCTATAGTCACTAGGCAAGCATCAGCATAGTCCACCAGCACATGTAGACCTGGCTATAGTCACTAGGCAAGCATCAGCATAGTCCACCAGCACATGGAGACCTGGCTATAGTCACTAGGCAAGCATCAGCATAGTCCACCAGCACATGGAGACCTGGCTATAGTCACTAGGCAAGCATCAGCATAGTCCACCAGCACATGGAGACCTGGCTATAGTCACTAGGCAAGCATCAGCATAGTCCACCAGCACATGGAGACCTGGCTATAGTCACTAGGCAAGCATCAGCATAGTCCACCAGCACATGGAGACCTGGCTATAGTCACTAGGCAAGCATCAGCATAGTCCACCAGCACATGTAGACCTCGCTATAGTCACTAGGCAAGCATCAGCATAGTCCACCAGCACATGGAGACCTACATAGTCACTAGGCAAGCATCAGCATAGTCCACCAGCACATGGAGTCCTGGCTATAGTCACTAGGCAAGCATCAGCATAGTCCACCAGCACATGTAGACCTGGCTATAGTCACTAGGCAAGCATCAGCATAGTCCACCAGCACATGGAGACCTGGCTATAGTCACTAGGCAAGCATCAGCATAGTCCACCAGCACATGTAGACCTGGCTATAGTCACTAGGCAAGCATCACAGCATAGTCCACCAGCATATGTAGACCTGGCTATAGTCACTAGGCAAGCATCAGCATAGTCCACCAGCACATGGAGACCTACATAGTCACTAGGCAAGTATCAGCATAGTCCACCAGCACATGTAGACCTGGCTATAGTCACTAGGCAAGCATCAGCATAGTCCACCAGCACATGGAGACCTGGCTATAGTCACTAGGCAAGCATCAGCATAGTCCACCAGCACATGTAGACCTGGCTATAGTCACTAGGCAAGCATCACAGCATAGTCCACCAGCACATGGAGACCTGGCTATAGTCACTAGGCAAGCATCAGCATAGTCCACCAGCACATGCAGACCTGGCTATAGTCACTAGGCAAGCATCAGCATAGTCCACCATCACATGTAGACCTGGCTATAGTCACTAGGCAAGCATCAGCATAGTCCACCAGCACATGTAGACCTGGCTATAGTCACTAGGCAAGCATCACAGCATAGTCCACCAGCACATGGAGACCTGGCTATAGTCCCTAGGCAATCATCAGCATAGTCCACCAGCACATGCAGACCTGGCTATAGTCACTAGGCAAGCATCAGCATAGTCCACCAGCACATGTAGACCTGGCTATAGTCACTAGGCAAGCATCAGCATAGTCCACCAGCACATGTAGACCTGGCTATAGTCACTAGGCAAGCATCAGCATAGTCCACCAGCACATGTAGACCTGGCTATAGTCACTAGGCAAGCATCAGCATAGTCCACCAGCACATGTAGACCTGGCTATAGTCACTAGGCAAGCATCAGCATAGTCCACCAGCACATGTAGACCTGGCTATAGTCACTAGGCAAGCATCACAGCATAGTCCACCAGCACATGGAGACCTGGCTATAGTCACTAGGCAAGCATCAGCATAGTCCACCAGCACATGGAGACCTGGCTATAGTCACTAGGCAAGCATCAGCATAGTCCACCAGCACATGTAGACCTGGCTATAGTCACTAGGCAAGCATCAGCATAGTCCACCATCACATGTAGACCTGGCTATAGTCACTAGGCAAGCATCAGCATAGTCCACCAGCACATGCAGACCTGGCTATAGTCACTAGGCAAGCATCAGCATAGTCCACCATCACATGTAGACCTGGCTATAGTCACTAGGCAAGCATCAGCATAGTCCACCAGCACATGTAGACCTGGCTATAGTCACTAGGCAAGCATCACAGCATAGTCCACCAGCACATGGAGACCTGGCTATAGTCACTAGGCAAGCATCAGCATAGTCCACCAGCACATGCAGACCTGGCTATAGTCACTAGGCAAGCATCAGCATAGTCCACCATCACATGTAGACCTGGCTATAGTCACTAGGCAAGCATCAGCATAGTCTACCAGCACACATGTAGACCTGGCTATAGTCACTAGGCAAGCATCAGCATAGTCCACCAGCACATGGAGACCTGGCTATAGTCACTAGGCAAGCATCAGCATAGTCCACCAGCACATGTAGACCTGGCTATAGTCACTAGGCAAGCATCAGCATAGTCCACCAGCACATGGAGACCTGGCTATAGTCACTAGGCAAGCATCAGCATAGTCCACCAGCACATGTAGACCTGGCTATAGTCACTAGGCAAGCATCAGCATAGTCCACCAGCACATGTAGACCTGGCTATAGTCACTAGGCAAGCATCAGCATAGTCCACCAGCACATGGAGACCTTGCTATAGTCACTAGGCAAGCATCAGCATAGTCCACCAGCACATGGAGACCTGGCTATAGTCACTAGGCAAGCATCAGCATAGTCCACCAGCACATGGAGACCTTGCTGTAGTCACTAGGCAAGCATCAGCATAGTCCACCAGCACATGGAGACCTGGCTATAGTCACTAGGCAAGCATCAGAGCATAGTCCACCAGCACATGGAGACCTGGCTATAGTCACTAGGCAAGCATCAGCATAGTCCACCAGCACATGGAGACCTGGCTATAGTCACTAGGAAAGCATCAGCATAGTCCACCAGCACATGTAGACCTGGCTATAGTCACTAGGCAAGCATCAGCATAGTCCACCAGCACATGTAGACCTGGCTATAGTCACTAGGCAAGCATCAGCATAGCCCACCAGCACATGTAGACCTGGCTATAGTCACTAGGCAAGCATCAGCATAGTCCACCAGCACATGTAGACCTGGCTATAGTCACTAGGCAAGCATCAGCATAGTCCACCAGCACATGGAGACCTGGCTATAGTCACTAGGCAAGCATCAGCATAGTCCACCAGCACATGGAGACCTGGCTATAGTCACTAGGCAAGCATCAGCATAGTCCACCAGCACATGGAGACCTGGCTATAGTCACTAGGCAAGCATCAGCATAGTCCACCAGCACATGGAGACCTGGCTATAGTCACTAGGCAAGCATCAGCATAGTCCACCAGCACATGGAGACCTGGCTATAGTCACTAGGCAAGCATCAGCATAGTCCACCAGCACATGTAGACCTCGCTATAGTCACTAGGCAAGCATCAGCATAGTCCACCAGCACATGGAGACCTACATAGTCACTAGGCAAGCATCAGCATAGTCCACCAGCACATGGAGTCCTGGCTATAGTCACTAGGCAAGCATCAGCATAGTCCACCAGCACATGTAGACCTGGCTATAGTCACTAGGCAAGCATCAGCATAGTCCACCAGCACATGGAGACCTGGCTATAGTCACTAGGCAAGCATCAGCATAGTCCACCAGCACATGTAGACCTGGCTATAGTCACTAGGCAAGCATCACAGCATAGTCCACCAGCATATGTAGACCTGGCTATAGTCACTAGGCAAGCATCAGCATAGTCCACCAGCACATGGAGACCTACATAGTCACTAGGCAAGTATCAGCATAGTCCACCAGCACATGTAGACCTGGCTATAGTCACTAGGCAAGCATCAGCATAGTCCACCAGCACATGGAGACCTGGCTATAGTCACTAGGCAAGCATCAGCATAGTCCACCAGCACATGTAGACCTGGCTATAGTCACTAGGCAAGCATCAGCATAGTCCACCAGCACATGCAGACCTGGCTATAGTCACTAGGCAAGCATCAGCATAGTCCACCAGCACATGTAGACCTGGCTATAGTCACTAGGCAAGCATCAGCATAGTCCACCAGCACATGGAGACCTGGCTATAGTCACTAGGCAAGCATCACAGCATAGTCCACCAGCACATGGAGACCTGGCTATAGTCACTAGGCAAGCGTCAGCATAGTCCACCAGCACATGGAGACCTGGCTATAGTCACTAGGCAAGCATCAGCATAGTCCACCAGCACATGGAGACCTGGCTATAGTCACTAGGCAAGCATCAGCATAGTCCACCAGCACATGGAGACCTGGCTATAGCCACTAGGCAAGCATCAGCATAGTCCACCAGCACATGTAGACCTGGCTATAGTCACTAGGCAAGCATCAGCATAGTCCACCAGCACATGGAGACCTGGCTATAGTCACTAGGCAAGCATCACAGCATAGTCCACCAGCACATGGAGACCTGGCTATAGTCACTAGGCAAGCATCAGCATAGTCCACCAGCACATGGAGACCTGGCTATAGTCACTAGGCAAGCATCAGCATAGTCCACCAGCACATGGAGACCTGGCTATAGTCACTAGGCAAGCATCAGCATAGTCCACCAGCACATGGAGACCTGGCTATAGTCACTAGGCAAGCATCAGCATAGTCCACCAGCACATGTAGACCTACATAGTCACTAGGCAAGCATCAGCATAGTCCACCAGCACATGTAGACCTGGCTATAGTCACTAGGCAAGCATCAGCATAGTCCACCAGCACATGGAGACCTGGCTATAGTCACTAGGCAAGCATCAGCATAGTCCACCAGCACATGTAGACCTGGCTATAGTCACTAGGCAAGCATCAGCATAGTCCACCAGCACATGTAGACCTGGCTATAGTCACTAGGCAAGCATCAGCATAGTCCACCAGCACATGGAGACCTTGCTATAGTCACTAGGCAAGCATCAGCATAGTCCACCAGCACATGGAGACCTGGCTATAGTCACTAGGCAAGCATCAGCATAGTCCACCAGCACATGGAGACCTTGCTGTAGTCACTAGGCAAGCATCAGCATAGTCCACCAGCACATGGAGACCTGGCTATAGTCACTAGGCAAGCATCAGAGCATAGTCCACCAGCACATGGAGACCTGGCTATAGTCACTAGGCAAGCATCAGCATAGTCCACCAGCACATGGAGACCTGGCTATAGTCACTAGGAAAGCATCAGCATAGTCCACCAGCACATGTAGACCTGGCTATAGTCACTAGGCAAGCATCAGCATAGTCCACCAGCACATGTAGACCTGGCTATAGTCACTAGGCAAGCATCAGCATAGCCCACCAGCACATGTAGACCTGGCTATAGTCACTAGGCAAGCATCAGCATAGTCCACCAGCACATGTAGACCTGGCTATAGTCACTAGGCAAGCATCAGCATAGTCCACCAGCACATGGAGACCTGGCTATAGTCACTAGGCAAGCATCAGCATAGTCCACCAGCACATGGAGACCTGGCTATAGTCACTAGGCAAGCATCAGCATAGTCCACCAGCACATGGAGACCTGGCTATAGTCACTAGGCAAGCATCAGCATAGTCCACCAGCACATGGAGACCTGGCTATAGTCACTAGGCAAGCATCAGCATAGTCCACCAGCACATGGAGACCTGGCTATAGTCACTAGGCAAGCATCAGCATAGTCCACCAGCACATGTAGACCTCGCTATAGTCACTAGGCAAGCATCAGCATAGTCCACCAGCACATGGAGACCTACATAGTCACTAGGCAAGCATCAGCATAGTCCACCAGCACATGGAGTCCTGGCTATAGTCACTAGGCAAGCATCAGCATAGTCCACCAGCACATGTAGACCTGGCTATAGTCACTAGGCAAGCATCAGCATAGTCCACCAGCACATGGAGACCTGGCTATAGTCACTAGGCAAGCATCAGCATAGTCCACCAGCACATGTAGACCTGGCTATAGTCACTAGGCAAGCATCACAGCATAGTCCACCAGCATATGTAGACCTGGCTATAGTCACTAGGCAAGCATCAGCATAGTCCACCAGCACATGGAGACCTACATAGTCACTAGGCAAGTATCAGCATAGTCCACCAGCACATGTAGACCTGGCTATAGTCACTAGGCAAGCATCAGCATAGTCCACCAGCACATGGAGACCTGGCTATAGTCACTAGGCAAGCATCAGCATAGTCCACCAGCACATGTAGACCTGGCTATAGTCACTAGGCAAGCATCAGCATAGTCCACCAGCACATGCAGACCTGGCTATAGTCACTAGGCAAGCATCAGCATAGTCCACCAGCACATGTAGACCTGGCTATAGTCACTAGGCAAGCATCAGCATAGTCCACCAGCACATGGAGACCTGGCTATAGTCACTAGGCAAGCATCACAGCATAGTCCACCAGCACATGGAGACCTGGCTATAGTCACTAGGCAAGCGTCAGCATAGTCCACCAGCACATGGAGACCTGGCTATAGTCACTAGGCAAGCATCAGCATAGTCCACCAGCACATGGAGACCTGGCTATAGTCACTAGGCAAGCATCAGCATAGTCCACCAGCACATGGAGACCTGGCTATAGCCACTAGGCAAGCATCAGCATAGTCCACCAGCACATGTAGACCTGGCTATAGTCACTAGGCAAGCATCAGCATAGTCCACCAGCACATGGAGACCTGGCTATAGTCACTAGGCAAGCATCACAGCATAGTCCACCAGCACATGGAGACCTGGCTATAGTCACTAGGCAAGCATCAGCATAGTCCACCAGCACATGGAGACCTGGCTATAGTCACTAGGCAAGCATCAGCATAGTCCACCAGCACATGGAGACCTGGCTATAGTCACTAGGCAAGCATCAGCATAGTCCACCAGCACATGGAGACCTGGCTATAGTCACTAGGCAAGCATCAGCATAGTCCACCAGCACATGTAGACCTGGCTATAGTCACTAGGCAAGCATCAGCATAGTCCACCAGCACATGGAGACCTGGCTATAGTCACTAGGCAAGCATCAGAGCATGAGTCAGACAAGATTGCTCAGACATGAGTCGGACAAGATTGCTCAGACATGAGTCGGACAAGATTGCTCAGACATGAGTCGGACAAGATTGCTCAGACATGAGTCGGACAAGATTGCTCAGACATGAGTCGGACAAGATTGCTCAGACAAGAGTCGGACAAGATTGCTCAGACATGAGTCGGACAAGATTGCTCAGACATGAGTCAGACAAGATTGCTCAGACATGAGTCAGACAAGATTGCTCAGACATGAGTCGGACAAGATTGTTCAGGTATGTAAGGAGTTAATTTTGATGAGGGTATTGATCAATTTGCAGAACTGAAGAGGCTTAATTAACTCTCACCGTCGGATTTACACAGGATTTTAAAAAAACATGACCATGGTATATGAAATAATAAATACCAGGTCAGAGGTGCACTAAAGTCCCTAGCAACCATGGTTGATGGGGTAGCATTGGTGTTGATAAACCTTGTGGTCGACAAATGGTTGCTAAGCAACCGGCCACAAGCTATGATCTAATTACAGCCTATGATAATCTCTGGAGGCATGCCAGCTTATGTCACTGAAAGAGAGAGAGCAGCTGTGACCTTTTGGAGAGACAGTCGTTCAGCCATTGTGCGATTGAAATAAGAAATAAGAATAATTTTTTACCCTGGTTACCGGGTACATACGGTCACGTTATTTGGTGCATAAATATAGTTTAAATCAGGCTATTTTGTGATATAAAGGATACGGTTTGATCTTTTACTATTGCGACGCTAGATCACTCTGCGCCAAAAGTCGCTTGTGATGGTTGGAGGGTTAAGAAACTGATCCTCTCAGTTCTCTTTGAAGAATACCATATGTCCTCAATTAGACCACGTGCGAACTTGTACGAACTATTCGAGGGCGTGCCCTATTTCACTGACCCTGGGCACTAGCTTAGTGAAGATGGCACGTCAGCACAAGTGTTGGCCTAGCCCTAGGGCATGCCTGACGAGACTATTGAGCAGTATAGCTTATTAGCCATTGTTGGAGCAAAACAGTGTGTGACACCCGGGCTATTATTAGTAGGTTTAGTAGCAGTTAGTCATAATATAACAGCTCCTGCTGTATGTCCCTCACAAACTCTCCCTCGCTGATGCTGGCAAAGGGACCATCTCCACTGTCAACAGTATTGTTGAAGCGAATGGTCTCGGCAGCATAGGATTGTTACTTGCTGCTATGATAAAAGTTGCTCTGCCATGTTCAACTGGAAGGAACTGCACACAAGAACAAGACCACACACACAGTATTTGCTGTCGTTGGCTTGTGTATTAATTGTCAAGTAAGGGTGGGGTATATGTGCGCGAACAATTCGAGTGGTAGGAGCTAGCGAGCAAACTATTTGATGGTGTTAACTGATCGAGGAAATACGGTAGGCTGTGTTGAGATAGGATTTCATGTGTGTCTGCCTGCGTGTATATGTGTGAGTCTCTCTGCATGTGTGTGGTAAAATGCAGAATTATCTGTTCACTGGATTTTTTTGATGTTGTGTATTTTTCACATTTCCAATTAGCTTCTGCCAGTGCTGTGCTATTTATCCTTACAAACATATTTATGGGCTGTTGCCCAAGGAAGATCCATCTGGGTGCCAAATACTTACATAGGCAGGTATCGCCAAGACTCCAACATGTGTGTTATGCATTGTTACCATGACTAAAATGTGTGGTATGCAATGGTTACCAAGACTACAACATGTGTGTTATGTATGGTTACCAAGAATACATGTACATGTGTGTTATGCATTGTCACCATCACTATAACAAGTCTATAACGTGTGTTATGCATGATTACCAAGAATATAACATGTGTGTTATGCATGGTTACCAAGAATACATGTACATGTGTGTTATGCATTGTCACCATCACTATAACAAGTCTATAACGTGTGTTATGCATGATTACCAAGAATATAACGTGTGTTATGCATGGTTACCAAGAATACAACATGTGTGTTATGCATTGTAACCATCACTATAACATGTGTGTTATGCATGGTTATCACGACTATAACATGTGTGTTATGCAGGGTCACCATGACTCCTTGGAACCTCCACCACTAAAGGAAGAGGAATAGAAAGTGTGCATCATTTAGAGCATAGAGATTAGCTCTTACAGAACAGACGATGATATTTGTCTGGTGTAGACATTTTATTCTTCATTCATTCACAATGCCCTCACACAGAACATCAGAGAAGTTACAGGAGAGTGGGGTGGAGAGTAGGATGGAGAGTGGGGGTGGAGGGTGGAGAGGTGGCAAAGCAAGGCAAACTCGAGGAGATAATGGGGGGGGGGACATGATAGCAATACTCCGCCTCCTCCTGGGCACTGATGTCCTGCAGTGATGATGTGAGGTGTGGCCTGATGCTGTGTAATGATGATGCTGCAGGTGGTGATGCAGCGGTGCTTGTGGTTAGTCATGTGCACGCTAGCATGTTGTGTGTGTGTCAGGTGATCAAAGAGCACCGAGTAAACTGAGAAGTGCCATTGAAGCTTTTAAGTGGAGTTGAGGGTTAGGTGGTAGGTTATTATAGCTCCTGGCCTCTGGAGTTGAGGGTTAGGTGGTAGGCTATTATAGCTCCTGGCCTCTGGAGTTGAGGGTTAGGTGGCAGGGGTTATTATAGCACCTGGCCTCTGGAGTTCAGGGTTAGGTGGTAGGTTATTATAGCTCCTGGCCTCTGGAGTCAAGAGTTAGGTGGCAGGTTATTATACATGTAGCTCCTGGCCTCTGGAGTTCAGGGTTAGGTGGTAGGTTATTATAGCTCCTGGCCTCTGGAGTCAAGAGTTAGGTGGCAGGTTATTATACATGTAGCTCCTGGCCTCTGGAGTTCAGGGTTAGGTGGTAGGTTATTATAGCTCCTGGCCTCTGGAGTCAAGAGTTAGGTAGCAGGTTATTATACATGTAGCTCCTGGCCTCTGGAGTTCAGGGTTAGGTGGTAGGTTATTATAGCTCCTGGCCTCTGGAGTCAAGAGTTAGGTGGCAGGTTATTATACATGTATGTAGCTCCTGGCCTCGAGTTCAGGGTTAGGTGGCAGGTTATTATAGCTCCTGGCCTGAAGTTCAGGGTTAGGTGGCAGGTTATTATAGCTCCTGGCCTCTGGAGTCAAGAGTTAGGTGGCAAGTTATTATAGCTCCTGGCCTCTGGAGTTCAGGGTTAGGTGGCAGGTTTATTATAGCTCCTGGCTTCAGGAGTTGAGGGTTAGGTGGCAGGTTATTATAGCTCCTGGAAAGGGGGGTTAAAATCTTTCAACCTTTCCTCTGCAGGAATATCCCAAACACGGAAAGGCTGAAGTATCAAGTGTATATAATCTTAAGTTGATTGTTGGGAAAGTGATTGTATAATATGTCAACTGAGTGTTTGCTGAGAACTTGTATATACAATGTTGAGAAAGGATATCGCTTCTTCTTGCACAACTCACTGAAGCATCACAAGCTATTTTAGCCTCTCTATGTCAATTCAATTATTACCCTCAACTTGAAGCTTACTCTCTCGACATTTCGACTAGATGCTTTAGCCTTCATCAGGAATATTCTTGATGAAGGCTAGAGCATCTAGTCAGAGAGAGTAAATTTCGAGTTAATTATTGAGAAGGTTGTTAAACTTTGGCATGTCAACTGAGAGTTCATTGTGAGCTAAAAATAAATGTTTGGCAGTCAGCAAGAGTTGTACTGCAACATTGTCGAGGCTTGTTTGCAGTCGGTCATCGGGGGGGAAATCACGAGTAAAAATTCTCTTTCAGAGGCTGTTGAAGATGTGAATTAGTTGAAAGCAGAAGACCAAATGGGCAACTCACTTGCATGTGTGTTCAGCATTTGGCAAGTGATTCTATGATTTAGCTCAGTAGATCTGGGCAACTAAGGTAGTGACATTTGCCAATAATGAACTCAACATGTCACTGCTGTCAGTCCAGCACACCTGGGCTACACTTAGTCAACATGTGCATGTGTGTTCCAGCATTTGGCAAGTGATTCTGGGATGATTTAGCTCAGTAGATCTGGGCAACTAAGGTAGTGACATTTGCCAATAATGAACTCAACATGTCACTGCTGTCAGTCCAGCACACCTGGGCTACACTTAGTCAACATGTGCATGTGTGTTCCAGCATTTGACAAGTGATTCTGGGATGATTTAGCTCAGTAGATCTGGGCAACTAAGGTAGTGACATTTGCCAATAATGAACTCAACATGTCACTGCTGTCAGTCCAGCTCACCTGGGCTACACTTAGTCAACAAGTCACAACTACTTACTACAGTCAGCATGTACACATTGATGGGGTTCTGCACTGCTATAAATGTAGTCTCCACCTCATGTGGCTATCAAGTGATTGTTCACTGGCTTAGCTAGTGGCAGCAAGCACCAGTCTTCATTTTGGACAGGAATAGTTAAGATTCCCCCGCCCACCACTAAATATATGCCCACTTGAACAGTGTGCAAATATGAAGCCTACTACACCTGCCTAATGTTTATTGTGCTTGGCCAAATGAGAGCCAATAACTGTCTATAGCCTAAAGATAAATAAATTAAAGTTGGGAAAGGGGGAAAGGGGAAAGGGGGAAGGGGGAAAGGGGGAGGAGGGAAGGGTTTGGCCTTCTGGACCATCCCCCCCTTTCTAATAGATTTGACCATGGCAAAGACAGCAGAGGCCTTAATATTAATTTCCACCACACTAAAACACTAATATTGCATAAAAGTGTTCCAGTATTTACAAGCTACAAGTTTGATAGTATTTTACAGCTCTAGTAAAAAGCATCAACACCCTTGCTTATTTTTTTTTTGGTTTTAATTACTTTTGGTTATCTCATCAGTTATCTCATCATGATATATTGTTCCATTTCAAAAAAATAAAAATAAAAAAAATTAAAAAATATTTCGTCCGCTAGGACGTTAACTTTTTATTATTTTTTATTTTTATTTTTTTATATTTTTTTAAATTTTTTTAAGCAAACAAAACTTAATTAATTACATCAATCCAAAAGTCACACCTATAAAACAATTCAATCCTGTCCATCCACCATGGGAGCACGGGGAGGGAGGCGGTTGATCCACATCGTGGCATTTCCCCTCCACAAGCAGATGGCCAACCGTTGGAGAAGGTGGCGTGTTGATTCTGCTGGTGGTATTCCCAGGTGTTGCCCTGAAGCCGGCCAATAGCCCTGATGGTCTCCAACCCTTCCTCGCCCCAACCCCCCAATGACTCCACAGCAACAGGTATGAAGCTGACACCCACCGAGTGACAAGCGCTTGAATGCGCCGCCATCTTCCGGTCTCTGGCCACCGATAGGGCATAGCCTTGAGTGGTGGCAGCTCCAGAGATTGTTGCCTGCTGCAGCGGAGAAATGACTGTAATGTCGAGGGCGGCTGGTTGTCCCCTTTTCCATGTGGGGAGGAAGATGTCAGCAGGGCGGCTGGAAGATCCAGGGATTAGAGCCGGCACTTCCTTCCTGGGCGCCAGAGCAGCAGACTGGGCTGCAGAGAACAGTGCATCCCTGAGGGAGTTGTGTCGGTAAATCCGATCCCCATTACCACCACAACCTATCTGGTGGTCACCGAGGGAGTCAGCCTCAGTCCAGCATATGGGGCAATGAGTCCCCTCCTCCACGATCCTGAGTCCCAGCCAGTATTGAAGGCACAAACGAAACTCAGCATCGTAAAGGTGGAGGCCAAGGGTCTGGGAAGGGATGACGTTGATCCAGTCACCCGCATGAGGTATGGCAGTCGAGAGAGCCAGTGCTTTAGATCGGGTGTCAGGGGCCTGTTCAAGAAGGCTATCATGCTAAGCTAGATCAATAGCATGTAATAGTGACTTCTGTCGAAAATTAATGTACATATCCTGAAAAGAAACCAAGTCTGGCTTCGCAGCAAACAAAGCAAGATCATCCTGGGCCGACTCAGCATAAGGTGAATCTCTAGGAGTATATCCAAGTATCCTAGAGACCAGTGACTTCGAATCATGCAAGGAACTAAGGAACACAGCCGGAGCGTGTAACGAAGCTTGCCGAATGTTGAGACCTCCCAGAGAACTTGGAAGGGTGGCTTTTTTCCATGACCAGTCAGACAGTGGGCTACCAGCAAGGTCGGCCAGGGTGTCCCGCATAACATTATCGAACTTTTTCGTAGCCTCATGGAGATGGCAAGGAGGACAGGTGCGGAGGGCAAAAGCTATCTTTGGAAGGGCCAAGCATGACCGTAGCAGTGTTGTCTCCATCTGGGAGTCCTGGAGGTCAGGCAGACGAGCGATTACCTTCTCCACGTTCCTCACCCTGTTCAAAACGGTAGACTCACAAAACGAGGGCGGTCCAAGAGAGGAGCCCAAAACAGCAAATCCACCCCGAGAGATGGGAATATCAGGAGGTAAGGGATTGGGGAGGGGAGTTGAGGTCTCAGGTATGTGTAGGAGGGACTTCATCCGATTCAAATGGAGGCCAAGTGCAGGACCCTCCTCCTCTATTATTGCCAAAGCAGCACCCAAGTCCTTAGCTGACCCACACAGTGACCCATCATCCAGGTACCATGCATTGATCGTTAACCGATGAACATAAGCGTCCGGGAGCGAGGAATTACGTCCCAGCAGACAAATTTATGTTGTAAAGATGGCAGAAAAATTCTCGAAGTATTTGAATTTATTCTTTCTGGAAACTATCCTATAGATATATAGCACACACAACTACAAAAGAAGCTTGAGAAGAAAGGCAAATAACTTCAATGTCCATGAAGGTCGGTTATATTATATCGGTAACCAAGAGAAAAAAGAGACGAAGGTCAAGTCAGTGAGGAGGCTTGTGGTAGAAACTGCGGAAGAAAAGCAGAGACTATTGAAGGCAATACATGAAGATGGACACCTAGGTTGGTGTAGCTATATCCTGTATAGGTTTCATAATTGTAATTTTAACATAATTCTATTGTCTTCATATTATAATATACTAGTCAATTTGTAATAATTTTAGCTGTGCAGGAATTTTAGCTGTGCAGGCATGTCCAGGCTAGAAGAATTAACATTTCGCTTTAGTAGCATACGCTTGGTCTGACAAGCCCCAGCACACACACACACACAAACACACACACACACACACACACACTCAGGGCAACTAGCAGTAGCGATGTATGCTTCACTGTATTAGATACTGCAGTTAAGAACCTTTGGATTAATTTTAAATGATGGTAGAAATTGAGGTTTTGAAATTGAGGTTTTGTCTAACTGCTTTGGCCCCAGCCGACACCAAAGCCAGTTTAAAAACTATTGACTGCTTGCATCATTTGTGTGGTATTATAACTGAAGTACAACTTATTCGAATGTAGTTTTGTATTATTTTACAGGAATCACTCGAGTTCTTAGTGCACTTACACTGAAGTACTATTGGCCTGGAATGTACAATGATGTCGAGTATTACATTGGGCACTGTGATCGCTGTCAGCGTAGCAAACCAAAACTGAAAAAGAGTTCTGGAACTCTGCATCCAATTCCTGTTGTTTCTAAGGTAATTTTGTGTACCAAAAATATCACTATGAAATAGAACTGCAGTTGCCGTTTGTTTGCAGCTGCATCATGTAACAACTTGTAATTCTAAATGTTCAAGCAACTATTTGGTACCCATAGTAATATTTAAGCAGCTGCTAAAAGGCAATGCTACACCTTCAGACTTATAATTAGCTCATTATAACTTCCCAACTTGAATTACTTGTGAAAGAAGCAGTCATTAACACTTTGATTAACACCCTTGTGCATTTCCTTTTAAGGTCATTTTACTGTATTCATTCGTGTGTGTGTGTTCTGATTGGCTATATCTGTTGGGTGGTGTTATGATGGATAGACTTTGAATCTGTCTTTTGATTGAGTTGTAAGATCTCTTACACTTGTATCACAGATCCATGAGCATCTTGATACTGTCCATCCTTGTAAGGAAGTTGGACAGCAAATGCTTTTAATCACGTAATAATTGCTATACAAATGGAAACATTGGCATTATAGAATTAATTTGTACTCATACTATATTCAGGTTTGGCATCAGCTTGGAATAGATCTCATAGGACCATTAACTGAGACTCCATCTGGAAATAAGTACATTTTAACTGTAACAGACTATTACACAAAGTGGGCAGAAGCTACCCCTCTTCCATCAAAAGAGGCTGCTGGTGTGGCTAACTTTATTTACAAGGTAAGAAATGGCTTAACAATAGCTACAAAGGGCATTATGACATATGAAATAATCAATAATTATTATTTTCATATTATATATGTGTGCAGTTGATCTGTCGCTTTGGCTGTCCCAACAAAATCATCTCAGACCAGGGTCGTGAGTTTGCCAATCAACTTTCTGAGCATCTCTTTGCAAAAACACAAACACAGCACAGGGTGACATCAGCTTATCATCCACAAACAAATGGGCTTACCGAGCGATTTAACTAGACTTTATCCCATTCTCTGGTTGCTAGGATTGATGAAGATCAAACTAACTGGGATATGCTTTTAGACCCTATATTATTCAGCTATAGAGTCACCCGACAGAGCTCTACCAAATTTTCTCCTTTTTACATGATGTTTTGCCGTCATCCTCGCCTGCCCATTGATGTAGAACTCTGTCCACAAGAAGAACTCGATCTAGAACTTTCTGAGGAAAATATTGAAGACACAATGGAAGCCCTATTTGAAATACAGAAGGAGATTGTTTCTAAAGCCACTTCCAACATTTCTCAGGCTCAAAAGAAGCAGAAGGAGTACTACGATCTCAAGCATTCACCTGCTGTGATGAATGAAGGTGTCCATGTCCTTGTTGAAAACACAGCACAAAAAGAGAGGAAAGGGAGAAAGTTCTTCAATAAGTGGCTCGGCCCATAATTATGTTGTCAACCGGCATGTTGGTAAAGGTGTTTATGAAGTCCAAACATTGAAGGGGACAATTTTGAAGAAGAAAATTAATGTAAACAGGCTCAAAGTTTACAAGAAGAAAACTGCACAGGTTAATGGCTA
Organism: Cladorhizidae sp. MBARI D1340-BT2; assembly: GCA_028752905.1. Classification (NCBI taxonomy): domain Eukaryota; kingdom Metazoa; phylum Porifera; class Demospongiae; order Poecilosclerida; family Cladorhizidae; species Cladorhizidae sp. MBARI D1340-BT2. The sequence goes on along the minus strand of JAQNBH010000012.1, from coordinate 36,635,599 downwards.
TATACATATATTAGCTATAGAAATTATATAGAATGAAATGAAAGTTATTTGTTTGTATCATGCACTTTCTAAAAGAATTTAAATGAAAAAATAGATGAAATGTACAATAACTGCCATGCAAGGCACTGGAAAGCCATTGCAATGTACTTTTGTTTTGTTGAAGTGTCCAGGCCATCAAGCATCATCTGAGGAGCAGAGAAGGGAGTCAGGTTTTGTAGAGAAGCATGTAGAAGACCAGCACCATCCAGAAGACCCTAAGGAGAGCGAGTTGAATATTTTATGCAATCAATACAGAGCTGTCTCTGTACAATAGAAACTGCTGCAATATTATATTATCATTACATGTATATAGGTGATCTAGTGCAAACTACTCTGATGAGCAAGAGTGATGGGAATGTGGTGGAGAGGCATATCCAGCAGCCTCCAGAGGAGCATTCCAATGGAAGGCAGATGGAAACTCCTGTGGCAGAGAGTGTCCCTTTAAAAGGACCTCTGAAGAGAAGTGGTAAGCAGTATGCCAACCTACACAAAAAAAGTCTGAATGCCATTACATAACAATTTTCCTTCATAGAATTGGTAAAGGGATTGAGGCCATCACAGAAGCATGCGAGGTCAGGAGACTGCCACTTCACCCAGCCCAGGAAAAGAAGCAAGACCCTAACATTCAAAAAGCATTAGGGAAGACCTCAAGAGAGGGAAACAGCTCACTGATGAACATGTGAACCTTGCACAAAGAATCCTCAAAGAGCAATTTCCATCCCTGGGTGGTTTGCAAAATTGTCTTTTTTCACAGAATTATGGATTTGTCCCACAAAACCAAGAATCCATACAGATACATAATGTGGATGGAAACCACTGGTGTGTTACATCATCGAAGGGAGATCAAGTCAGGATCTATGACAGCCATATGACTGGCCATCTTAGCTCTTCATTGAGTCACCAAATTGCCCAAATATACCGTCCCTTGGTAGACACCGGTAACGACGATGAAGATCCTGAGATGATTGTCATTATGGCCGATGTGCAACAGCAAGTGGGCTCCACTGACTGGAATTTTTGCCATTGCGTTTGCACTACATTTGGCACTAGGCGAGGATCCATCCTTCTTTATTTTCGACCAGAAAGTAATGCGTCCTCACCTGATGAAGTAAAAAAATTATTATTATAAAAGTTATATATTGGTGACCCATTATATATGCATCACATGACATAATTATTGTACAATCTTATTTTATTCCATCTATTGGGTGTTTTCACAGTAAGAGTTTAGTTCCTTTTCCTCGAAAAAATGACCCAGATGCCCAAACATCACTACCGTTCCAGCGGATTGAACTGTATTGCACATGCTTAATGCCGGAAGACTATGGGGACATGATCAGTTGCGATGGCTGCAATCATTGGTTCCACCAGAAGTGTGTAGGCCTAACTCAACCACCTGTTGAGGAACAGTGGATGTGTAAGGCTTGCAGCAGCTCCCTACAGTAGCTCCCTGAAGCAACTTGCTATCAAACTTGTTCTCCAGGAGGATCAACTTTCTATCAAAGTTATTATAATATTATTATTACACTTATATGGATGCAAATGAAAGTCTATTATTATTATTATTATTATTATTAAATTTATATATCACACCAGGATAGGTGTATGAGTATATACAGTGTACATAACTATGAAGATGAGATTAGGTGGTACAAGTGGACAAGGAAATTACAACTGAATCTATTAGGTTCATTGAGAGTGTTAAGGATGATTGTGCAGATCTAATATCTCTAATGACTTTGGAACAAAAGTTATCTCGAATGGAGTAATACTTACAGAAATGTGAACCATAATTATTTTAAATTATAACCTAGAAATGTAAAACAAGAATTAGCAGATTTATATAATACATATATACTTAACTAAATTTGATGGACATGTCTGTGAGGAGGAGAAAAGAGTGGAAGAGTGTTTCATGAATAAACTGTCTAAATTTGTAGTACAATGAAAAAGTGTGTGAGTTGTAAGGCAATTTCCATATTCTTCTTAAAATCTTATTAAAGGCTCCATTCAATGCTTTAGATGACAGTATCCAGAGAGCACTTCCATACAATGACAAGCAGAAGGAACGAAATAGGTATGTTAGGACAATAGGAGAGAGGTTAGGGAAGAACATAGAAGAGAGTTTGATTTTCTAACCATATCTCTACCTTTTGATAGAATATCCTTATCATCACAAAGGTTGTACGTCAGTATAATTATGTCGAAGGTGTGTTGAGCGATGACCACGGAAGAGAATAGATGTTCAATTTGCTATCAAACTTGTTATATGATATATCTACACTTATAATGGATGCAAATGAAAGTCTCTTGGCACTTAAAATGAAAGTCTTGCTGGGCGGACGCTATTCGATAGGGTAGGACGCATTTCCACGCTTTATCCACGTCCCCCGGACGCTTTTTCTAAATAATAACGTCATAGGAAGCTAAGGGGTAATGTTCAGTTAGAGAAGATGGCAAAGAAGGCAGAAGAGTGGGTTGGAAAGGTAATATGGATGAGTAGAGTGAATGGGCAGGTGGAAGTAGACAGAGGAAGAATGGTGTGGGAGTTTCTAGCGAGACCCAGTATGGAGCATGCAGCCGAAGTGTGGTGGACAGGAGGACGGAATGCTCGCAAGAAGTTGGAGTCAGCACAGATGAGAGTGGGTAGGAGACTGTTGGGGGCAAGTGATACAGTAGCAGGAGTGGCAATACGCGGAGATATGGGGTGGAGGAAGCTAGAGGAGAGGAGGGAAGAGATGAAGGTTTTGTTTGGCAAGAGATTAGAGGTGTTGGAACAGAGCAGATTGGTTAAAGTTGTTGTAAATAAACTACGAGAGGATGGAGGAATTGGATGGTGGGAAGAATATGATATCTTGAGGAGAAAGTACAGGATAAACAACGAGGCTGGGTCAGTGCGCAAGTGGAAGGGGAAAGTGAAGGTGAGAAATGAGAAGGACTGGGAGGAGGAAGTAGACGGGAAAAGTATGCTGAATTATTATAAATTGGCAAAGAATGGTGCAGGGGTGGAGAGGTATGTGAGGGCCATGCATGGTCAGGAAGGTGTGCGGCTGCAATTTCGACTGAGGACTGCATCAGCTGGGTTGTTAGAGGATAAGAAGAGATGTGGGATAGTTAGGGATGAGAGGTGTATAATGTGTGATAGTGGAGCAGGGGAGGATGTGGAACATTTCTTGGTGACATGCGGGGAATTTGAGAGGGATCGGCTGGTTCTGATAGATGAGGTACGCAGAATTGCAGGGGCAAGACAGTGGCTGGATGAATTAAGAAGAGTGAGTAAGGATGGAAAGGTGGCATTGCTTTTGGGGAAAGATGTGGAGGGAGTAAGTGATGCAGTGATGGAGGAGGTGGGCGAGTGTGTTATGTTTTGGGTAGGGAAGTGGTGGCAGAGGAGAAAGGAATTGTTGTATGGTCAGCTGAGGAATGATCTTTGGTCCACTCCTGTCCCCCCCTTCCTGAGCAGCGGGACACTCGTAACTTAATATTGTGGATAATTGTATTAATTAAGTATATACTGTTGACTTCTTTTTAAAATATAGATTGTTATTAGGTTAGTTACTAAATAGTTTCACACTGTGCTGTATTATATATGTGATGGCCTTAACAGGCTCAGCAATAGCAACATTAAATCATAACGTCCGGGTAGGACGTAGGACGCAATTCGATATGACACCTGTCTATATTTTTTGACGCTCATTCACCTATATACTGAATCTGAATGGCTAGTGAAAAATGAACAAGTTGTATTATGCACTACTGTGACCAGAGCAAAGTAGTTCTGAGGCTCTGGGAGAGTATATAGGGCTGCCCATAGAGGTTTCTTTAGGTACCTCGACTTAGTATGCTGATGTAAATTCATTAGCTAGTTAAGTTAATGAGCACTGCCATGGCAATGCCACCAGAACAACATTTAATAATAAGTGCCAACTAGTGCATCTAGAGATGCATAAATGATGCACACACACGGTGATAGAATGTTTACTGTTAAAGTTGTTTTACAATTAATACAGAATCTACCATACCAAGGTTCCGAACCTATTTATTTGAGGAGAGCTTTACTACTGGAAAATGAAAGACTTACAAAACTGCTTAGCTAGAGTAATGCTAGCAGAGGTTCCCACTATTACAGAAAGAGTTAAAAGGAGAGTGGAGGGTGGCACTCTATATACATCAAACCACAACAACAACAAAGTTGTATATAACACATTCCTTTCTTTCCTCTGTCTAGGTAATATTGTTTACTAAGTTGTTGCTTTTTGTGTGCTTCCAAATGATGTGTTGAATATCTCTAGAGATACATTTTCTTAGAGGACATATCCAGCAACATCAAGCTCACACTAAACTGCACCCCCGAACCGAACTCATTAACACCCAAAAGTTATGTCTTGTAATGACCTTAACTAGACAATACTTGCAGTTCTGAAGCTCATCAAACAGAGCAAATAAAAGATTTCTTATATGAGACAAGAAATTGACTGAACTGTGGCAAGGTTATGACCTCTTCAAAACCAGAAAACATGGATTTCCATCAATCGTGGGAATAATGTGTCAATAGGACAATGAAATGTTTGAGGTCACCTCTCCAGTTGGCGTTCCTTGTTTGGTTTCTCTACACATTTTTGAATCAAAAGAAGTGAATTGCAAGGACCAAAACCCAAAACCACATAACTCTGACATGAGCATCCAGTGCCTCTTATCTTTGTAACGACTACTACATATTATATATCACAACTGCAAGAAGGTAAAAAGGGGAATTTTTGTTTTGTTTGCGATGTCTAGTCCCCCCCCCCCCCCCCCCCCCACTTAACTGTGTGCTTGTGTTCTGCTTATGTAGGATGCCTGAAGGGACAGTCTCTCAAATTAGTGCAGTGTAGTATCCATAGCCACCCTGGAAGCCTGCTAGTAGCCACCCTGCTAGTAGCCACCCTGGAAGCCTGCTAGTAGCCACCCTGGAAGCCTGCTAGTAGCCACCCTGGAAGCCTGCTAGTAGCCACCCTGGAAGCCTGCTAGTAGCCACCCTGGAAGCCTGTTAGTAGCCACCCTGGAAGCCTGCTAGTAGCCACCCTGGAAGCCTGCTAGTAGCCACGAATGGTTCTGTGTTGTTGTGTTATTAAACTTCAGCATTAGAAAATAGTTGGTGCTGTATTGTTTGTCAACAATAATTATGATCTAACATGTTCTAGCACTGAGTGCATCATTGAAGCATATTCTATATTGTGCATCACCCACATCCCTGTAATATTCAACATTTTATTACTCATTAGAAGGTAGATATTTTTTATGCAGTGCTGCTATAATTATATTCATGCATTTGCAACAGCCTACTGAGAAAAGGGGGAAAGAATGCACATTAATTAACCTCTATGGGCAACCTATACTCTACCAAAACAACAGCTCTACTCTGCATTTGGTTTATTAAGATTCTTTGCATGACATTCAGACTTTAGAATGGCACACATTCTGTGGATAGCTGATTGTGAAGTACATCTGTAGAATGGGTAGCTCTACAGAAAGTGCAGAATATCTATAATTAATATTACTACATTAGTAATGGTTTGAAGTGTATGCAGTTAAATTACTACCACAGCAAAGCCATTTTTAATGTAAGGAGCAGTGCACACACAAATAATTTGACATTGGCTTGTCAAATTCACATATTCTAGAAATTTTACCCCCAACCTCCCCTCCCCCAAACGATCCAAATCATTTGCTTGTCATCGACTCATTGCCCACCAGTTACCAAATGTTTAGCATATTTTCACTGGAACAATTTGCAGGGCGTATGGGGAAGGAGTTATGAGTCTTTGAACATGGTTCGGTGATTATCTTCATAACGGCAATTCAAATGCATAAGGCTACTGAGAGATGAAGTTTTTAAGTAACGACTAAGAGAGATTCTGGTGTTAATGAGTTGAGCGGTTAGCATAATGTAATTGTGTTGATGCTAGACAACCAATCAGCAATGCCATTTGTCATGCCATGGATAAAAAGGCTCACTCTATTTGCTGCTTCAGAAGTATCATTGCAAAAAATTCTTGCTGATCAACTCTATCCAACTTCAAGGATGTGTGACGTCGCGCTAGTGCTTGACAATGGCTCAGGTATGAGCAAAGCTGGATTTGCTGCCCCGAAAACTCTTTTCCACTCCATTGTGGGACGCCCTCACTATACGAATGTCTTCTGTGCAATGTCAGGCTTAGAACAAGAAGACTCTTACATAGGAAACAAGGCCCAGAGTAACAGATCCTTCCTCAACCTTAGCTATCCCATAGGGCATGGCATCATCACAAACTGGGACGACATGGAGAAGGTGAGACAGAGCAAGGCTTGCTATTGTGCAAGGTTAAGGGTTAGAATCTTGTTTGGAGTTTGCATTTGTAATGATCTGATAATATAATGGTGATCAAAAAGTGAAAAACTATTTTCGTCATCAGCTGACAGTCATCAATCTATTATTTAGTGAGCATGCTCTGCATGTGTCAATTGTTTCCTTTTATTATATTATGTCTGCATTAATTCTCATTTTCCGTTGCTTGTACTATTATTTATCTAAACTTTCCTTTTTCATATGGAAGTAAGCCTCTCTGTGAAACAGATGACCCTTCAGAATAATATAGCTGCAAAATCAGCTTCTGCTAGTACTAACTACACATCGAATATGCACATGTAAAGATTGAGTTGTCCTTTCCCATCACAAAGCAATTAGTCATTGGAAAAGATGGAGTCTCAAAATTATTATTAATGGACTTATATAGCAAATTGTACAATGGAGAGAAACAGACAAAGTAGAGATAGATAAACTTGCAAAACAATTTGTGGTTTTTAGTTAAGGTTCAAGGCAGGCTGGGAGCAGAGGTTCAAGGCAGGCTGGGAGCAGAGGTTCAAGGCAGGCTGGGAGCAGAGATTCACAGGCTGGGAACAGAGGTTCATGGGTGGCTGGGAGCAGAGTTTCAAGGCAGGCTGGGAGCAGAGGTTCAAGGCAGGCTGGGAGCACAGGTTCAAGGCTGGCTGGGAGCAGAGGTTCAAGGCAGGCTGGGAGCAGAGGTTCAAAGTTGCCTGGGAGCAGAGTTGGAACTAACAAGGCTGAAACCTAAACTTTCAAACAATTATCAGCTGAAATACTATTTGATATGCATACACCATCAATAGCATCACAATATCCTCAGGCAGTGTATTCTGGAGGGAGGAGGAGAAGGCAGGAAGCTGTTTGCACAAAATTGAGTAAATATTGTCAGTAGCCTAGTATATTACACAACATGTAACATACAAATATATAACAATAACCATACCAATATATATATATATATATATATAATTATATATATATATAAACATACCAAATATATAACCATAACCATATTAATATAATATACATATACAAGATATATAACCACTATCACATAACCATATATATATACATATAGCAATAAAATGTATCATCGTACCTGTATAATCACACCAATATATACACACTCCCTGTAATCATATCAATATATAAACATAACAACATATAACTGCACCAAAATTAAACTATATAGCAAACAGCTATAATATATCCAACCATGTATATTATACCAATGTTTATATAGAGTTGGAGGCATTTGTTCGGAGGGAGAGGTGGTTGATAAAGCATTGTAAAATTTCACAAGACATGATTTATCTCATACAATCAACTTATATAGCTACTCCAAATACAAATGTCTCTCAAATCGGAAGGCGTGTGGTTTTAAAAGCTTTATTTTCATACAATGAACAAGTTTTTTGACATTAAAAAGGGGAACTATGCCATCAAATAGAAGATGCTGAAAACTTGTGGTGACCACTTTAGAATTCCATAGATTCTGCACACTTCACTTGATATATAAACCTGAAAAGATGGTCTCTCTGTGTGCTCTCTTTTGATACTAAAAGATTTCGGATTAGGTATGACTATGCCCAAGTTGCTGCAGCTAAAGTAGGGGCTCCTCAAAACCCGAGTGCCAACAGTCTAACTCCAGATTTCCAAGTGTTAAACAGCTGAAATTAGGAGTGTTTTCATTAGGCGCAGTAGTCCGTTGATTGAAAATCAATTTAATTTTCCACCCACGTGCTCGTCCACTACTCGCCGCATATTTTCACCATCGCAAATACCACTACCCATATTTTAGCGCCTAATGAGTAGGACTTCCTCATGCCATTTCAGCAGTCTAGCACTTGACAATCTGGAATTAGAGATGTTTTAAAATCAGGCAATCTGGTTTTGAGATACCACCACTTTAGCTGTAGTATCCAAATATTTTTTGTATCAAAAGAGAGCACACAGAGAGACCTATATCTTGAGCTACGTATCAAGTCCATGTAGTGAAGTGTGCAGAATGCATGGAGCTCTACAGTGGTAACCACAAAAAGTTTGTTGTTTTTAGCACCTACTATTTCAGACACGGGCACTACATATAATTGCTACCTGAAAATAAAAAGGTGACATTGAATTTTTCTGTTTCAGATCTGGAATCACACCTTCTACAATGAGCTCCATGTGGAGCCTAATGAGCACCCCGTGCTGCTAACTGAAGCCCCCCTCAACCCCAAGGCTAATCGTGAGAAGATGACTGAAATCATGTTTGAAACCTTCGCCACTCCAGCCATGTACGTGGCCATCCAGGCCGTGCTCTCCCTGTATGCCTCTGGCCGTACCACCGGCATTGTGGTCGATTCTGGTGTTGGAGTATCTCACGCTGTTCCCATCTTTGAAAGACATGCTCTCCCCCATGCCATTCTTCGTCTGAATTTGGCCGGCTGTGACTTGACCAATTACTTAATGAAGATACTCGGTGAGCGTGGTCACAGCTTCACTACCACCTCTGAGCGTGAAATTGTTCGTGACATCAAGGAAAAGCTCTGCCATCAATTTAGAGCAGGAAGTTGCCTCTAGTTCTGTCCTGGAGAAAAGCTATGAGCTTGCTGATGGGCAGGTGGTCACAATTGGCAATGAGCGTTACAAATGTCCTGAAGCCTTCTTCCATCCAAGCTTCTTGGGAAGGGAGTCTGCCGGTATCCATGAGACCACCTACAATTCCATCATGAAGTGTGATGAAGACATACATAAAGACTTGTATGCCAACATAATGCTCTCTGGGGGCAGCACCATGTTTCCTGGCATGGCTGACAGGATGAAGAAGGAGATCACTGCTCTGCATGTGCAAAGTTTTGGCAGGTAAGTCGTCAAAAGCAGCAGTATAACAACCCCTCCCCTCCCCTCCTGCACTCTTGCAGGACTTGTATCCCTGACCAGGAGGGTAAATATGAACAGAGACAGCAGTCATTGTGTCAGCTGCTTCAATGTCTGGACCACATTTCATGGACTGGCATGATATTTTTTATGTCTAGTCCATAAATTGGCACTAGCCAGCACACACTCACTCACTACATCCACCTCATGTTAAGCAGCGCACACTCACTCACTACATCCACCTCATGTTAAGCAGCACACACACACTCACTACATCCACCTCATGTTAAGCAGCGCGCACACACTCACTACATCCACCTCATGTTAAGCAGCACACACACACTCACTACATCCACCTCATGTTAAGCAGCGCACACACACTCACTACATCCACCTCATGTTAAGCAGAACACACACACTCACTACATCCACCTCATGTTAAGCAGCACACACACACTCACTACATCCACCTCATGTTAAGCAGCACACACACACTCACTACATCCACCTCATGTTAAGCAGCACACACACACTCACTACATCCACCTCATGTTAAACAGCACACACACACTCACTACATCCACCTCATGTTAAGCAGCACACACTCACTCACTACATCCACCTCATGTTAAGCAGCACATGCACTCACTACATCCACCTCATGATAAGCAGCACACACACACTCACTACATCCACCTCGTGTTAAGCAGCACACACACTCACTACATCCACCTCATGTTAAGCAGTGCACACACACTCACTACATCCACCTCATGTTAAGCAGCACACACACACTCACTACATCCACCTCATGTTAAGCAGCACACACACACTCACTACATCCACCTCATGTTAAGCAGTGCACACTCACTCACTACATCCACCTCATGTTAAGCTTGAATACATTTATTTGCACACTATATGGCAGGTAATGACATATATAATGTGTTGCGTATAATTTCCTATCAACTTTTACAGATCTTCTATGAAGGTGAAGATCATTGCTCCTCCAGATAGGAAGTGCTCTGCATGGATCGGAGGTTCTATCCTAGCCTCTCTCTCTGTCTTCCAGAACATGTGTATTTTCCAGCAAGAGTACAGTGAGTTTGGGCCACACTTTGTCCACCGCAAGTGCTTCTAAGCAGAACCTCCTTCTATGACTTGAAATGAAACTTCTTTGTTAATGTTAGATTATTGCATTTGATTATGTGTTCTTGACTTTTGAACTTCCATTAAAATTTCCATATATTTCACCAATGCTACTATAATCAATTTCTTTCTAAACAAATTTATGTCAAATATTCAGGTATAGGCTCGTTTCTGAAAGTGTATAGCTACTTAGGAAAAAGAGGGGAAATGACAACAGCTTGTGTGGCAGCCTAAAGTATGTCTAGGACAATTCTTACTCCCTGTTTTTAGTATTGACCTTCAATTCCTAGTTATACAGGCCATAACATTTACCACTTGTTACACTAGTAGAAGCTGGTAAAGGGTCAGTTCCACAAGGCTATGGGAGTTATCTCTATGCTACCTTTCAGCTCATTGGTCACATCTCTACGCTACCTTTCAGCTCATTGGTCGCATCTCTACGCTACCTTTCAGCTCATTGGTCGCATCTCTACGCTATCTTTCAGCTCATTGGTCACATCTATATGCTGCCTTTCAGCTCATTGGTCACACCTATATGCTGCCTTTCACCTCCCACACAGCTCTACCAGAACTTGAGTACATTCACATACTTAGCTCCTTCTCATTGATAATTAAAAGTAAAACTTTGGAAGATATGTTCTCATCTTGACATGATAATTACATGTTGAATCATTCACTGAGGCAGTAACATGATAATCATGATGATTACATGTTGAATCATTCACTGAGGCAGTAACATGATAATCATGATGATTACATGTTGAATCATTCACTGAGGCAGTAACATGATAATCATGATGATTAAATGTTGAATCATTCACTGAGGCAGTAACACGATAATCATGATGATTACATGTTGAATCATTCACTGAGGCAGTATATAACATGATAATACATTCACTGAGGCAGTAACATGATGATTACATGTTGAATCATTCACTGAGGCAGTAACAGTATCAACATAAAAGAAAATTAGTAAATAACCACAAAACATTTTAAATAGTAAATAACCACAAAACCTTTTAATAGTAAATAACCACAAAACATTTTAAATAGTAAATAACCACAAAATATTTTTAATCAAAACACCTTTTAATACACAATTATAATACACAATTATATATACACACTGCAGTTATATACACACTGTACACTGCAGTTATATACACACTGCAGTTATATACACACTGCAGTTATATATAATTATACACACTGCAGTTATATACACACTGCAGTTATATATATACACACTGCAGTGATATACACACTGCAGTTATATACACACTGCAGTTATATATAATTATACACACTGCAGTTATATACACACTGCAGTTATATGCACACTGCAGTTATATGCACACTGCAGTTATATACACACTGCAGTTATATATAATTATACACACTGCAGTTATATACACACTGCAGTTATATATAATTATACACACTGCAGTTATATACACACTGCAGTTATACATACTGCAGTTATCTACACACTGCAGTTATATACACACTGCAGTTATATACGCACTGCAGTTATATACGCACTGCAGTTATATACACACTGCAGTTATATACACACTGCAGTTATATACACACTGCAGTTATATACACACTGCAGTTATATACACACTGCAGTTATATGCACACTGCAGTTATATACACACTGCAGTTATATATATACACACTGCAGTTATATGCACACTGCAGTTATATACACACTGCAGTTATATATATACACACTGCAGGTATATACACACTGCAGGTATATACACACTGCAGTTATATACACACTGCAGTTATATACGCACTGCAGTTATATACACACTGCAGTTATATACACACTGCAGTTATATACACACTGCAGTTATATACACACTGCAGTTATATACACACTGCAGTTATATACACACTGCAGTTATATGCACACTGCAGTTATATACACACTGCAGTTATATATATACACACTGCAGTTATATGCACACTGCAGTTATATACACACTGCAGTTATATACACACTGCAGTTATATACACACTGCAGTTATATGCACACTGCAGTTATATATATACACACTGCAGTGATATACACACTGCAGTTATATACACACTGCAGTTATATACACACTGCAGTTATATATATACACACTGCAGTTATATACACACTGCAGTTATATACACACTGCAGTTATATACACACTGCAGTTATATACACACTGCAGTTATATATATACACACTGCAGTTATATACACACTGCAGTTATATATATACACACTGCAGTTATATACACACTGCAGTTATATACACACTGCAGTTATATACATACTGCAGTTATATATATACACACTGCAGTTATATACACACTGCAGTTATATATATACACACTGCAGTTATATATACACTGCAGTTATATACACACTGCAGTTATATACACACTGCAGTTATATATATACACACTGCAGTGATATACACACTGCAGTTATATACACACTGCAGTTATATACACACTGCAGTTATATATATACACACTGCAGTTATATATATACACACTGCAGTTACATACACACTGCAGTTATATACACACTGCAGTTATATACACACTGCAGTTATATATATACACACTGCAGTTATATATATACACACTGCAGTTATATACACACTGCAGTTATATACACACTGCAGTTATATACACACTGCAGTTATATATATACACACTGCAGTTATATACACACTGCAGTTATATATATACACACTGCAGTGATATACACACTGCAGTTATATACCCACTGCAGTTATATACACACTGCAGTTATATATATACACACTGCAGTTATATACACACTGCAGTTATATACACACTGCAGTTATATACACACTGCAGTTATATACACACTGCAGTTATATATATACACACTGCAGTTATATACACACTGCAGTGATATACACACTGCAGTTATATACACACTGCAGTTATATATATACACACTGCAGTTATATACACACTGCAGTTATATACACACTGCAGTTATATACATACTGCAGTTATATATATACACACTGCAGTTATATACACACTGCAGTTATATATATACACACTGCAGTTATATACACACTGCAGTTATATACCCACTGCAGTTATATACATACTGCAGTTATATATATACACACTGCAGTTATATACACACTGCAGTTATATGCACACTGCAGTTATATACACACTGCAGTTATATACACACTGCAGTTATATACACACTGCAGTTATATATATACACACTGCAGTTATATACACACTGCAGTTATATACACACTGCAGTTATATACACACTGCAGTTATATACATATATATATTGTAGTTTAGCTCATGCTTCATGCTAAGCATGTATAATTATATTGATGATATAAATCCTTCCGAACCATTGGTCCTATATTTGAGTAAAAAGTATTTTTTTTAATCAGCTTAAAAGAAACGATGTTTTGGCCACCATCATTAGGCTTTCTTCAAGATGAGTAAAACAACACACAGGTAAGGTGCTTTAATAAATGAGCCAGCTAACATGTGTCTAAAAGTAAGTCACATCATATAGGCCATGAGGTGTCTGATTGCTTACTGTACCTCACCAGCCAAATAATAAATAATAATGTCATGTCAACTATATACTTAGTCTTGAGAGTTGGGAGCCAGCAGCCGGGCTGCTCCAGCCCATTATATTCACAAGTAGCAATTAGAACTATTTATTATTCTCAACAATTAACTTGAAATTGTATTCTCTCGACATTTCGACTAGATGCTCTAGCCTTTATCAGGAATAATGTGACGCTAAGACTCATGTGAGCCTACCTGGTAGCTAGCTATTCACCACATGCTACAAACCACACCTTGGCACATGCATCAGGCATGTGAACTGACAAATGCATCCAGCACGTGAACCGGATGTGGAAAATAATAATAATGAAGTAATTATAATAATAAAGTAATTATAATAAAACAAACAAATAATAATAGCAACAACAACAATGGTGATAACAACAATAATATTAACAACAACAATAAATACAAAAAATAATAATTAAAAACAAACTAAAAAATAATACAAAAATCAAACACAACAACAACAACAACAATAATAATAAAATATATAAAAATAAATTAAATTAAAATTATATAAGTAAAATAAGAATTATTATGGTGGTCGTGAAGCTTCAAGTTGAGGCTCTTGAGTGTATATAGCTCTCCAGCAGCTATATAGGTAAGTCCATTCCACAGTCTTGATTGAAATGCATGGGTGCATACTAGCCTGTAAAATATCCTTCACTCTGCTCAGTTGTGTCCTCGGAGTTGTTCCCGATCTGAAAACGACTTTGATGTTGAACTTCCTGCAGACCTTTTTGTCTTCACTCATCCATGCTGCATAAGGAGTCACCACCATAGGATAGACCCCTGATTGCCTGAATTAGTGTACTTATCTTCCTTTTGCATTTAGATGTATCTTCAGACAAAAGGTATGAAGGCTTGCGGATAGCCATTCTCTTTATTCAAATGATGTTCTTCCTTCCAAAGGTCCTCATTCTCAGTCACTACTCTCCTGGCTCTATCATACAAGCTCTTCGCCACTCCTCTTCTGACATGGATAGGATGATGTGATCTGTCAACAAGGTACCGGTTGGTGTACGTGGGTTTTCTGCAAACGGTTGCAGTTAGCTATCCATCTTCCTTCCTGTGTAGGTGGCAATATATGATGTCATTGCATTATTCTAATAATAAAACTATTTGTTCAAATCGAAGTCCTTATGCCCGTTAGCTCAGCAGATATGAATGAGTCAACATGATGAATAGTTGATGCTGCATATGCCTCTGACAGACAAGAATAAGCCTTGCACCCAAGCCCAGGTTACCCAGAGTTAAAATTGTCTCAGTTCCAATGGTCTCAGCACTATATCTTATTTTACCTTGCTCAATTTATCATAGATCAATGTTTGAGTCATAATGCACATAGTTCCTATTATTTCAATGCTCAGATCACAACTGTTCTGGCACAATTAAAAGAACTCTATAAGAGTTTGTGTTTGGCTGAACACCAAGACATAATTTTTTCCCTGGAGCTAAAGGTGACAATATTATGGAAAAAGATGTTCAAGCGCTGTTCTAGGAAAGTATAAAAATGACAGTGAACAGGAGGAGCAAACACATGGTGAGGAGACACATTTTTAAAGATGAGATAGAAATGGCAGTGAGAAGGAAGGGTGTAGTGATGAGAAAGAGGTGAAGCAAATTAACGGTGGTGAGGCATCATTGTCTGCATTTGCAAAAAGTGTAGATCCCATTTAATATGCTTTTCTTTCTGCCTAGTGCCTAGGGTACTGCATGGGATACTTGTTGGGATACTACCAAGGATACTGAATGAAAAGGCACTAAAAAAAAAGAGAGGCAATCTATGGAATGAGCAGCAAAATATTAACTGAACTTAACATATTGTCTCTTATGTACGTACCTACTGATAATTTTCAAGTCACGAAATCTTTCAGCACAACAAATCTTCTAAATACAAGAAAATGCAACTTACAATCGCAATAACTAGCATTTTTAGCCTTCCTTATAAACAGTAAGGTGATGATGGTGGTTTATCTAGATAAAGTGATGTACTGGACAACTAAATTGTTAAAAACAAGGAGAAGGAGGGTCACATGAGTATTTAATACAGGGGCACAGAAGATTATAAGTGTGGTTTCAAAGTTGACTAAGAAATGACAGGAATTGATTGAGTTAGTGCTTGAGTTGGAAGAGAGATGAATCAATTCATCTCTCTTCCAACTCAAGCACTAACTCAATCAATTCCTGTCATTTCTTAGTCAACTTTGAAACCACACTTATAATCTTCTGTGCCCCTGTATTAAATACTCATGTGACCCTCCTTCTCCTTGTTTTTAACAATTTAGTTGTCCAGTACATCACTTTATCTAGATAAACCACCATCATCACCTTACTGTTTATGGCCTCACTGCCAGTTGGTGGGTGTTCATCAACCATATTACCATGCTACTGTACACAACTCATTTTTGTCAAGGTAATAATATAATAATGAATATATATATATTATTGCGTAGCGCATTAGAAAGCCAGAACATTGTTACTGTCGTCCTAAACACTTATTAATGTCATAGACGCTGTGCTAGTCAGTCACCCAAGTACCAACTCGACCCTACCCACACCTGCCTGGTCTGGCAGCCATTAGAGAATTTGTGCAGTAACTTGAGGTGTCTGCGACCACTACATTCCAATCACTTGGGAGAGGGGGGGAGGGGCTGGGGCGGGACATTTAAGAGCACACGTGTTAGCACTGCACTACGCATGCTCCACGGTGTAGGGTGAAGTGCGCCTTAGGGTTCAAATAGAGCCGCCTCAGTCGTGTCAGACCCTTTTTATCCGGCCATCTGTTGGTTCTCTTGAACTAGAGTGTGTAGGGAACACCGGACTCGACTAATCACTACTGGTGAGTCTATTTCTTTTTCTATTTGGGTATCCACCTTCCGCTTTTTCCCTTGGGTTACTGATTCGTGCTTACTCGCTTACTAGCTACAATATGGTAGTACAGCATTCCACGTGGTAGTACTAGTAGTGCATTTTGTGTGTGTTTCTATGTTTCTCCAGCTGGTGAGGTGTTGTTCAGGAACCCAAGAGTAGCTAAGTAATGGACCTGGCAGCACCCACCTCCTCCTCAGCCCCTGCTGCTGAAGGGACCACCATGGACCTGACCCAGGTGCTGGAGGCGACATTGTCTCCAGATACACAGCAAGTGATGCACTCACAGAAGCAGCTTGAGTATGCTGCTGAGAATAACTTGGTAAGTGTTGTTAAAATAGCGATGGCAAAATGAATGTTGTCATAGGACATAGTTCTATGAGTATTGTACACTACCCAGTCAGTGTTGGGAAAGTAGGTTTATTTTGGACTCTACTTTGGTACAGTCTGGACCCTTTTCAGGTGGTGTGCTTGTACTGGTGGTTATGTAGTCTGGTCAGTCTTACTAGTTATCATTCCCAAATACCGTGCATACTCCAGTTTGTGTCTTGCTGTATAGCTTTTAAGAATACCTATGTTACCTGAGTTCTGCATTTTTGGGGGTTCCTCCAGCGACCTGGAGTATATAGGACAGAAACCTGACAGGACTGACTAGATCATTACTAGTTTTCCAAAGTATTTGGTTATATAAGGCCCAGTAACTTTGAAGGCCCAGTAGCTCTTGACTTAGTAGATTTATCCTTGTCTCTTCTTGTCTTTCCCCACAAGTGGGAAGTGCCAAGGGACTGGATTTCCATGAGGCAGAATTCTTGAAGGACTGAATTCTTGGAGGACTAGCCTAGCCAGATAGGCTTCCTGAGGCAATTAATTCCTGGGTAGAGGGTGGGCGTAGGGTTCCCAAGAGTGTAAGACATCTCTAAGTGTGCTCACTCAGAAAGTAGGTTGGCATGGTGACATCATGTATGTCAGCCACTGGAAGCCTGGATGTTGACACGCTCAATCATGTATGACAGCCACTGGAAGCCTGGATGTTGACATGCTCAATCATATATGACAGCCACTGGAAGCCTGGATGTTGACATGCTCAATCATATATGACAACCACTGGAAGCCTGGATGTTGACATGCTCAATCATATATGACATCCACTCACTGGAAGCCTGGATGCTGACATGCTCAATCATATATGACAGCCACTGGAAGCCTGGATGTTGACATGCTCAATCATATATGACAACCACTGGAAGCCTGGATGTTGACGTGCTCAATCGTATATGACAGCCACTCACTGGAAGCCTGGATGTTGTCATGCTCAATCATATATGACAGCCACTGGAAGCCTGGATGTTGACATGCTCGATCATATGTGACAGCCACTGGAAGCCTGGATGTTGACACGCTCAATCATATATGACAGCCACTGGAAGCCTGGATGTTGACATGCTCAATCATATATGACAGCCACTGGAAGCCTGGATGTTGACATGCTCAATCATATATGACAACCACTAGAAGCCTGGATGTTGACATGCTCAATCATATATGACAGCCACTGGAAGCCTGGATGTTGACACGCTCAATCATATATGACAACCACTGGAAGCCTGGATGTTGACATGCTCAATCATATATGACAGCCACTGGAAGCCTGGATGTTGACATGCTCAATCATATATTACAGCCACTGGAAGCCTGGATGTTGACATGCTCAATCATATATGACAACCACTAGAAGCCTGGATGTTGACATGCTCAATCATATATGAGAGCCATTGGAAGCCTGGATGTTGACACGCTCAATCATATATGACAGCCACTGGAAGCCTGGATGTTGACATGCTCAATCATATATGACAGCCACTGGAAGCCTGGATGTTGACATGCTCAATCATATATGACAGCCACTGGAAGCTTGGATGTTGACATGCTCAATCATATATGACAGCCACTAGAAGCCTGGATGTTGACATGCTCAATCATATATGAGAGCCATTGGAAGCCTGGATGTTGACATGCTCAATCATATATGACAACCACTAGAAGCCTGGATGTTGACATGCTCAATCATATATGACAGCCACTGGAAGCCTGGATGTTGACATGCTCAATCATATATGACAACCACTAGAAGCCTGGATGCTGACACGCTCAATCATATATGACAGCCACTGGAAGCCTGGATGTTGACATGCTCAATCATATATGACAACCACTAGAAGCCTGGATGTTGACATGCTCAATCATATATGACAGCCATTGGAAGCCTGGATGTTGACATGCTCAATCATATATGACAGCCACTGGAAGCCTGGATGTTGACATGCTCAATCATATATGACAACCACTAGAAGCCTGGATGTTGACATGCTCAATCATATAATGACAGCCACTGGAAGCCTGGATGTTGACATGCTCAATCATATATGACAGCCACTGGAAGCCTGGATGTTGACATGCTCAATCATATATGACAACCACTGGAAGCCTGGATGTTGACATGCTCAATCATATATGACATCCACTCACTGGAAGCCTGGATGCTGACATGCTCAATCATATATGACAGCCACTGGAAGCCTGGATGTTGACATGCTCAATCATATATGACAACCACTGGAAGCCTGGATGTTGACGTGCTCAATCGTATATGACAGCCACTCACTGGAAGCCTGGATGTTGTCATGCTCAATCATATATGACAGCCACTGGAAGCCTGGATGTTGACATGCTCGATCATATGTGACAGCCACTGGAAGCCTGGATGTTGACACGCTCAATCATATATGACAGCCACTGGAAGCCTGGATGTTGACATGCTCAATCATATATGACAGCCACTGGAAGCCTGGATGTTGACATGCTCAATCATATATGACAACCACTAGAAGCCTGGATGTTGACATGCTCAATCATATATGACAGCCACTGGAAGCCTGGATGTTGACACGCTCAATCATATATGACAACCACTGGAAGCCTGGATGTTGACATGCTCAATCATATATGACAGCCACTGGAAGCCTGGATGTTGACATGCTCAATCATATATTACAGCCACTGGAAGCCTGGATGTTGACATGCTCAATCATATATGACAACCACTAGAAGCCTGGATGTTGACATGCTCAATCATATATGAGAGCCATTGGAAGCCTGGATGTTGACACGCTCAATCATATATGACAGCCACTGGAAGCCTGGATGTTGACATGCTCAATCATATATGACAGCCACTGGAAGCCTGGATGTTGACATGCTCAATCATATATGACAGCCACTGGAAGCTTGGATGTTGACATGCTCAATCATATATGACAGCCACTAGAAGCCTGGATGTTGACATGCTCAATCATATATGAGAGCCATTGGAAGCCTGGATGTTGACATGCTCAATCATATATGACAACCACTAGAAGCCTGGATGTTGACATGCTCAATCATATATGACAGCCACTGGAAGCCTGGATGTTGACATGCTCAATCATATATGACAACCACTAGAAGCCTGGATGCTGACACGCTCAATCATATATGACAGCCACTGGAAGCCTGGATGTTGACATGCTCAATCATATATGACAACCACTAGAAGCCTGGATGTTGACATGCTCAATCATATATGACAGCCATTGGAAGCCTGGATGTTGACATGCTCAATCATATATGACAGCCACTGGAAGCCTGGATGTTGACATGCTCAATCATATATGACAACCACTAGAAGCCTGGATGTTGACATGCTCAATCATATAATGACAGCCACTGGAAGCCTGGATGTTGACACGCTCAATCATATATGACAACCACTAGAAGCCTGGATGTTGACATGCTCAATCATATATGACAACCACTAGAAGCCTGGATGTTGACATGCTCAATCATATATGACAGCCATTGGAAGCCTGGATGTTGACATGCTCAATCATATATGACAACCACTAGAAGCCTGGATGTTGACATGCTCAATCATATATGACAGCCATTGGAAGCCTGGATGTTGACATGCTCAATCATATATGACAGCCACTGGAAGCCTGGATGTTGACACGCTCAATCGTATATGACAGCCGCTGGAAGCCTGGATGTTGACATGCTCAATCATATATGAAAACCACTAGAAGCCTGGATGTTGACATGCTCAATCATATATGACAGCCATTGGAAGCCTGGATGTTGACATGCTCAATCATATATGACAGCCACTGGAAGCCTGGATGTTGACATGCTCAATCATATATGACAGCCACTAGAAGCCTGGATGTTGACATGCTCAATCATATATGACAACCACTAGAAGCCTGGATGTTGACATGCTCAATCATATATGACAGCCACTGGAAGCCTGGATGTTGACATGCTCAATCATATATGACAGCCACTGGAAGCCTGGATGTTGACATGCTCAATCATATATGACAACCACTAGAAGCCTGGATGTTGACATGCTCAATCATATATGAGAGCCATTGGAAGCCTGGATGTTGACATGCTCAATCATATATGACAACCACTAGAAGCCTGGATGTTGACATGCTCAATCATATATGACAGCCACTGGAAGCCTGGATGTTGACATGCTCAATCATATATGACAGCCACTGGAAGCTTGGATGTTGACATGCTCAATCATATATGACAGCCATTGGAAGCCTGGATGTTGACATGCTCAATCATATATGACAACCACTAGAAACCTGGATGTTGACATGCTCAATCATATATGACAGCCACTAGAAGCCTGGATGTTGACATGCTCAATCATATATGACAGCCACTGGAAGCCTGGATGTTGACATGCTCAATCATATATGACAACCACTAGAAGCCTGGATGTTGACATGCTCAATCATATATGACAGCCATTGGAAGCCTGGATGTTGACACGCTCAATCATATATGACAACCACTAGAAGCCTGGATGTTGACATGCTCAATCATATATGACAACCACTAGAAGCCTGGATGTTGACATGCTCAATCATATATGACAACCACTAGAAGCCTGGATGTTGACATGCTCAATCATATATGACAGCCATTGGAAGCCTGGATGTTGACATGCTCAATCATATATGACAACCACTAGAAGCCTGGATGTTGACACGCTCAATCATATATGACAGCCATTGGAAGCCTGGATGTTGACATGCTCAATCATATATGACAGCCACTGGAAGCCTGGATGTTGACACACTCAATCATATATGACAACCACTAGAAGCCTGGATGTTGACATGCTCAATCATATATGACAACCACTAGAAGCCTGGATGTTGACATGCTCAATCATATATGACAGCCATTGGAAGCCTGGATGTTGACATGCTCAATCATATATGACAACCACTAGAAGCCTGGATGTTGACACGCTCAATCATATATGACAGCCATTGGAAGCCTGGATGTTGACATGCTCAATCATATATGACAGCCATTGGAAGCCTGGATGTTGACATGCTCAATCATATATGACAGCCATTGGAAGCCTGGATGTTGACATGCTCAATCATATATGACAGCCATTGGAACTGACTTGTGATGCTTTATTATTGGGGAGGGAGGGAAAGTAGTGCACGCATGTCTCTACGCTGTACCTAAGATAGCATTGCATGTGGCCGGGATGTGTGTGCATTACCTGGTACTGCTGCTATATGTTGTCTCCATAGCCAGTCTTCCTCTCGGCACTGGCTGCACAGTTAGCTAATGTCAGCAACTCTCAAGTCTCAAGAATGGCTGCTGGCTTGCAGCTCAAGAACTACCTCACCAGCAAAGATCCCGCAGAGAAGCTGGTAAAGCAACAGCAATGGCTTCAGTTTGACACTACTATCAAACAACAGATCAAGCACTTGGTAAGTCTGCTCTACCCAATCATCTCACCCTTCTCCACCATCACTCTCCCAGTCGATTACTGTCATCACTCTCTCTCTTACTCCACCATCACCACCACACACCCTCACTCTGCATCATCACCACACCCTCACTCTCCCCACACCCTCACTCTCCCCACACCTCACTCTCCCCACACCTCACTCTCCCCACGCCCTCACTCTCCCCACACCCTCACTCTCCCCACACCCTCACTCTCCCCACACCCTCACTCTCCCCACACCCTCACTCTCCCCACACCCTCACTCTCCCCACACCCTCACTCTCCCCACACCCTCACTCTCCCCACACCCTCACTCTCCCCACACCATCACTCTCCCCACACCATCACTCTCCCCACACCCTCACTCTGCATCATCACCACACTCTCACTCTCCCCACACTCTCACTCTCCCCACACCTCACTCCCCATACCCTCATTCTCCCCACACCCTCACTCTCCCCACACCTCACTCCCCACACCCTCACTCTCCCCACACCCTCACTCTCCCCACACCCTCACTCTCCCCACACCCTCACTCTCCCCACACCCTCACTCTCCCCACACCCTCACTCTCCCCACACCCTCACTCTCCCCCCATCACCACACTCTCACTCTCCCCACACTCTTACTCTCCCCACACCTCACTCCCCACACCCTCACTCTACCCACACCCTCACTCTCCCCACACCTCACACCCTCACTCTCCCCACACCCTCACTCTCCCCACACCCTCACTCTCCCCACACCCTCACTCTCCCCACACCCTTACTCTGCATCATCACCACACCCTCACTCTCCCAACACCCTCACTCTCCCAACACCCTCACTCTCCCCAAACCCTCACTCCCCACGCCATCACTCTCCCCACACCCTCACTCTCCCCACACCCTCACTCTCCCCACACCCTCACTCTCCCCACACCCTCACTCTGCCATCACCTCTCAGGGCAGTGATGCTGTCTCCCCCCCCCCATTAGGTTGTTTCCACACTGGGCACAGAGGGGCAGCAGTATAAGTCGGCCGCGCAGTGTGTGGCTCACATAGCAGCAGTGGAGCTGCAGATGAACACATGGCCCGAGCTCATTCCTCTCTTGTTGAGGAATGTGGCCTCACCAGAAAGTACCGAGCAAGTGAAGGAGGCATCGCTGGAGGCCATTGGCTACGTCTGTGAGGACCTGGTAAGTTCTGGCGGAGGGGAGAGGTACATGTAGGTGTGGTTAGGTTGACAGGGGAGGGTGTGGCTATGGGATGCAGAGGGTGTGGCTATGACTCACAGGGGGTAGAGTTATTGAGGCACAAGAGTGCTATGATGTGGAGGGTGTGGCTATGACTCACAGGGGGTGGAGTTATTGAGGCACAAGAGTGCTATGATGTGGAGGGTGTGGCTATGAGACTCACAGGGGGTGGAGTTATTGAGGCACAAGAGTGCTATGATGTGGAGGGTGTGGCTGTGAATGCAGAGGGTGGAGCTATGAGACACGAGGGTCTGGTTAGGAGATGATAAGATTTGTGCAAGTGGTAGGGTCGCACTAGTGAGTAGCATTGTACTACGTAAAGTAAAAGTGTGTGTATGTTAGTGGTTGGAAGTGTGTGTGTAGTGATGTGTGTGTGTGTAGTGATGCGTGTGTGTGTAGTGATGTGTGTGTGTGTAGTGATGCGTGTGTGTGTAGTGATGTGTGTGTGTGTAGTGATGTGTGTGTGTGTAGTGATGTGTGTGTGTGTAGTGATGTGTGTGTGTGTGTGTAGTGATGTGTGTGTGTGTAGTGATGTTTGTGTGTGTGTAGTGATGTGTGTGTGTGTGTAGTGATGTGTGTGTAGTGATGTGTGTGTAGTGATGTGTGTGTGTGTAGTGATGTGTGTGTGTAGTGATGTGTGTGTGTGTAGTGATGTGTGTGTGTGTGTAGTGATGTGTGTGTGTAGTGATGTGTGTGTGTAGTGATGTGTGTGTGTGTGTGTAGTGATGTGTGTGTGTGTAGTAATGTGTGTGTGTGTGTAGTGATGTGTGTGTGTGTTCATGGTGAAGGATGTGATGATCATGACTTGACCAGCTCTTTGGTGCAGGATCCGAAGTTTCTGGCCCATCAATCCAATGAGATCTTGACTGCCATTGTACAAGGGATGAGGAAGGAAGAGCCTAGCAACAATGTCCGCCTGGCAGCCACCAAGGCTCTCCTCAACTCTCTAGAGTTCACCAAGGCAAACTTTGAGAAGGAGGTAAGCAAAGTGTGGAATGCTAGGGCTACAATGGTGGGGCTACGGCTAGTAATAGAGGGTGTGGTCTTATTCTCTGTTTATATGGTAGCTACAGCTAGTGTCAGATTCAAGGATGCATAGAGGGGGGGGGGGGAAGAGGTGGTGTGGAGGCTGGGGGAGAGGAAGAGGTGGTGTGGAGGCTGGGGGAGAGGAAGAGGTGGTGTGTGGAGGCTGGGGGGAGGAAGATGTGGTGTGGAGGCTGGGGGAGAGGAAGAGGGTGTGTGGAGGGGAGGAAGAGGTGGTGTGGAGGCTGGGGAGAGGTGGTGTGTGGAGGCTGGGAGAGAGGAAGAGGTATGGAGGCTGGAGAGGAGGAAGAGGTGGTGTGGAGGCTGGGGAGAGGTGGTGTGTGCAGGCTGGGAGAGAGGAAGAGGTGTGGAGGCTGGGGGAGAGGAAGAGGTGGTGTGGAGGCTGGGAGAGGAAGAGGTGGTCTGGGGGGTGGTGTGTGGAGGCTGGGGGAGAGGAATATCACCAGTGGCTTGAGGAAGCTCCACTCTATGCAACGACTGTTTTCATTAGGCGTACGTGGTCAAGCGTGCGGGTGGAAAATGAATTTCGTAGAACTCATTTTCCACCCACATACTTAGGTTTTAGCGCCTAATGAAAACACTCATTGAATAGAGTAGAGCTTCCTCTAGCCACTGGTGCTAATTTCAATCTTTAGCACTTTGCAATCTGGAGATACTTATGTGGAGGTTTCAGGCATTCAGATTTTGAGGTCCCTCCACTTTAGGTCTAGTAACTTGCCTATAGTTATACCTATGAAACATATTTTAGTATCAAAAAAGAGCACACAGAGAGACCTATCTTTTGAGCTATATATCAAGTCCATACCATTAAGTTTGCAGAATCTACGGAGCTCTAAAGTGGTAACCATAAGTATATTAAAAAAAAAAATTAATGCCTTTGTCCCCCCTTAAAGAGTGGGAAGTGTGGAGGAGAGCGAGTGTGAGGAGGGAGGGAGTTGGGGTGTGTGTGTGTGAAGGATAAAGAGGATGTGAGGAGGGAGGGAGGAGGGGTAGGACAGGAAAGACCAGCAGCTTGAGATGTCTGCAGTTGACTCACATATTAGTAAGCATGACCCCCTTGAGGTGGACTAGTAAGCATGACCCCCCTTGAGGTGGACTAATAAGCATGACCCCTTGAGGTGGACTAATAAGCATGACCCCTTGAGGTGGACTAGTAAGCATGGCCCCTTGAGGTGGACTAGTAAGCATGGCCCCCTTGAGGTGGACTAGTAAGCATGACCCCCCTTGAGGTGGACTAATAAGCATGACCCCTTGAGGTGGACTAGTGAGCATGGCCCCCTTGAGGTGGGCTAGTAAGCATGGCCCCCTTGAGGTGGGTGTGGATGATGTGTGATGAAGCAGGTCACAGCAGAGACCTCAAACTAGCTGCATGAGGGTCATGAACATTTGATGAGAGCAGGAATTTACTATCTTGGCTGCAAAGATGGAGGGTAAAGGGAAGCATTTGACTAGAGGTCCACAATGTCTGCCGATGGTGCCAGGACCACTCACCCCTCCCCTCAACCTTAACTGATGTGTTGTGTGTTTAGAACGAGCGTCACTTCATCATGCAAGTGCTGTGTGAGGCCACCCAGTGCAACTGTGTGCCCATCCAAGTAGCGGCCCTGCAGAACATGGTGCGCATCATGAGTCTCTACTACCAGTACATGGAGAGCTACATGGGACCAGCACTATTTGCGGTGAGACTCCCTCACACACCTTCTCTATGTAGTCCATGTCTCTATGAAGGGTGCAGTGGCACTCCATGTCTCTATGTAGGGTGCAGTGGTACTCCATGTCTCTATGTAGGGTGCGGTGGCACTCCATGTCTCTATGTAGGGTGCAGTGGCACTCCATGTCTCTATGTAGGGTGCAGTGGCACTCCATGTCTCTATGTAGGGTGCAGTGGCACTCCATGTCTCTATGTAGGGTGCAGTGGCACTCCATGTCTCTATGTAGGGTGCAGTGGCACTCCATGTCTCTATGTAGGGTGCAGTGGCACTCCATGTCTCTATGTAGGGTGCACTCCATGTCTCTATGTAGGGTGCAGTGGCACTCCATGTCTCTATGTAGGGTGCAGTGGCACTCCATGTCTCTATGTAGGGTGCACTTCATGTAGTCTTCATTTTATCCTGGTAAAGGGTCCTCTAAATGGTTGTTGTCTACTTGGCTAACCCTAGAGTGTTGCCATGTGTGCCTGATGATGCAATGGCGGATCCAGGGGGGTCTCCAATTCCTATCATTGTAGTTTGGGGGAAACTCTCATCTGCTCTAACAAGGCATATGGAACATGCACCCCAGGAGGTCAAGTTCAAGTGTTGACAAACCACACACCAAACCACATTGTGCAAATCCACTACATGACTTCTCTTTAGCTAGTAAAAGAGATATGTTAGTAGTAAGGCCAGCAACCATGAAAATCTGGAGCATGAACATACTCCACTTATTCCCTCCGAGTTCCTCCAGGTAAATAGTTACTACTTAGTAAATAATAATAAATCTTTGACAGTCCTGCCACTGATGATGGCACTAACTATTCTAGACTCAGACTCCCTTAACAAGGATATGAGCATCGATTCTGATTCAGCCTCAGGTGAACTAGAACTACACGAGCTTGCTCCTAACAATGGCCCTGGGTGTAGTGGCAGTAGCATTAGTACTGATGGCTGTGTTCATGTAACCGAAGAGATACAGAGTGACTCTGAAAGTTCATGCTCTATGTCATTTATTCAGGTGATTTTTGGTCGCGTGGTACAGTTGCAATCTGAGCGAGGGCTGACAGATGAACATTTTTATCTTCTTAACCTTTTCATGGATCTCTACGGTACGTATGGACGTCTTCTCCTTCGTTGTAACTGGATTCATTCTCAGAGAGACCAAAATTGCTGTTGTAGCACATTGACAAAATATCGCTCACGGTGAACT
The DNA here is from genome assembly GCA_028752905.1 of Cladorhizidae sp. MBARI D1340-BT2. Lineage (NCBI taxonomy): Eukaryota > Metazoa > Porifera > Demospongiae > Poecilosclerida > Cladorhizidae > Cladorhizidae sp. MBARI D1340-BT2. The sequence goes on along the minus strand of JAQNBH010000012.1, from coordinate 36,607,640 downwards.
TGGAATCCATTTTTACTTCAAGTTTGACGTCACGGCTACCTTAGTTACCGAAGTAGTACGTCAGCAATATTAAATATGTAGCTAGAGCAACTCTTTGGGCATGCGCTGGTACAATCAGTACGCGTATAGCTGCAACGGGAGATCTGTAAATACTTTGTGAAGTTAGTTTGCTCTTGCATCATATGACGCTTACGTCCACGAAAGGGTTGAGCACCACTTTGTCCCTAATAAAAAAGTATAATTTTCCAGTTCATAAGTTTGGTGACCATAGTAGATGATTTCAGATCAATTGGCTTGAAGAATATAATGGTCTTGCTTACTCTGCGATGGATGATGGGGGATACTGATAATGGGGGTACTGTAAATTGTGTGTGCTATTTGCATACTGTGAGCAAGAACTTGGTGTCTTAGTTAAGCCACCTCTTATAAACTTGAAGAAAGTAAAAGAAAAGCTTAATGAACATTTTGGCTTACGAGGACGAGAATCTCATCAAGCTGCTGTGGAAAGAGCCCTAGCTTTCTGTGCTATACAACAAAATCAGGCTGTGGGTATAGATCAGCAGATCAATTCTAGACATGCTAAACTAGTAGCTGAGAACAAAATGAAATTGAGATCAATCACAGCTACGGTTATCTTGTGTGGTAAGCAGGGACTTGCTTTTAGAGGTCACCGTGATGATGGTCCTGCACTGTTAAATGATAGCTCTGCCAATAAGGGTAACTTTCAAGCCCTGTTAAAGTTTTGAGGAGATGCTGGTAACAATGTACTGAAAGAGCATTTGGAAACTGCCAGCCACAATGCTACTTATACCAGCAAGGAAACACAAAATCAGATGATTGTGATTGGTGGAGATATCATACGAAACCAGCTTTTGCTAAAGATTCAAAATGCGAGGTACTTTTCAGTCATTGCAGATGAGGCAACTGACTCTGACGAGCAACTGTCAATCAGTGTTCGCTACTTAGACAATGGCAAGCCACAAGAGAAGTTTTGGGGTTTTCATGAATGTCTTTCAGGTGTTACTGGTGAGGCTATTGCTAATGACATCATCACTCAATTGACTGATTGGCAGTTGCACCCACAGTTATTACGTGGTCAAGCACTTGATGGAGCTGGTGCAATGGCAGGCAGATATAGGGGAGCATCTTCATGAATAACATCTATTCATCTATACATGCACTGTGCAGCACACAGATTAAACCTCTGTGTGGTAAAGTGTAGCCATATCAGGGAGGTGAGTAACATGATGGACACAGCTGATAAAATTTCTTGGTTTTTTTCTAACTCTCCCAAAAGGCAGCTGTCACTAGAGAAATGGATTGACGACACCCTAGGAGGTGAAAAAAGGAAGAAGCTAAAGCAACTCTCCCAAAAGGCAGCTGTCACTAGAGAAATGGATTGACGACACCCTAGGAGGTGAAAAAAGGAAGAAGCTAAAGCAACTGCGTCGCACTAGATGGGTGGAGCGCCACGAGGCTTCCGAGGTATTCTCAGATCTTTATCTTCCTATAGTTTGTTGCTTAGAAGCAATTTCACTTAGTACAAAATAGTGGAACAGAGATTCACGTTCTGGTGCTCGGTCCCTTCTCCTGGCTCTATCACAGTTTCAATTTCTGTAGCACTGCAAGCTGCTCTGAGTGTATTGGCATACACAGAGGGATTAATTCAAGGCCGATATACAGATTGCACGAGCTTATCGTGAAGTGGAAACCGTTAAGAATTCCGTGCAGAGTCTTGGATCCAATGGGAATTAATTTAATGCTCGGGTATACAGTGAAGCAACAAAAAAAATGGCACAAGCTGTGGGTCTTGAAGAGTCAGTATCGAGAATTGCATCCAGGCAGCAACATCGTTCAAACATACTGGCTGACAACTAGCAAGAATATTACTGCTGGAATCTTCTAATTCCTTTGTTGGATCACTTGATAGCCGAGCTTAACAATCGATTTGACGAATCTTCATAAAGAAATGTTGTTGAATTTATGCATCTTTTACCATCAGCTGTTACTAAGGATGCTGCAATATGAACAGACAACAGGTAGAAAGTGTTTTGAAGTTTTATAGCGATGATCTCCCATCTTTGACATGTATTCATTCAGAGCTTGACTTATGGAAACACGAATAAAAAGCTGGCAGTGAAGTTGCTGACAAGGTAGTCTAGGAGACCTCGATGCTCGTACTTGGTGTATTCCTCCACCACTCAAGTATTACATACACAAACAGCAACAACAACAACAACTTGGAGCATGCACAAATAACTCATTTTTTTTTGTTGGCTGTACCCATGCAGACCACAACCAGTTAGATGACCCTTTACCATTTCAAATCAACTAACATATTTCCTCGAAAGTCATTTCATCTGCATGTACTGTTCGTGGGCATGTATGCAATGCCGCGCTCTGTTATTTCAACATGACCAGCAGACATGCGTCAATAATTGCACGAGATCTCAGGATCTCAACAATGTGGCAATTATTGATAGTAGCAATATCTGTGCTCTTGCCATCGTCATCCTCTATTCTATGCTTCATCACTTGTGAAGGAGGTCATCATCCTCTATTCTATGCTTCATCGCTTGTGAAGGTCATCATCCTCTATTCTATGCTTCATCGCTTGTGAAGGAGGTCATCATCCTCTATTCTATGCTTCATCGCTTGTGAAGGTCATCATCCTCTATTCTATGCTTCATCGCTTGTGAAGGATGTCATCCTCCTCTATTCTATGCTTCGTCGCTTGTGAAGGATGTCATCTCTATTCTATGCTTCATCGCTTTTGAAGGATGTCATCATCCTCTGTTCTATGCTTCATCGCTTGTGAAGGATGTCATCATCCTCTATTCTATGCTTCATCGCTTGTGAAGGATGTCATCATCCTCTATTCTATGCTTCATCGCTTGTGAAGGAGGTCATCATCCTCTATTCTATGCTTCATCGCTTGTGAAGGATGTCATCTCTATTCTATGCTTCATCGCTTGTGAAGGATGTCATCATCCTCTATTCTATGCTTCATCGCTTGTGAAAGATGTCATCATCCTCTATTCTATGCTTCATCGCTTGTGAAAGATGTCATCATCCTCTATTCTATGCTTCATCGCTTGTGAAGGATGTCATCATCCTCTATTCTATGCTTCATCACTTGTGAAGGATGTCATCTCTATTCTATGCTTCATCGCTTGTGAAGGATGTCATCTCTATTCTATGCTTCATCGCTTGTGAAGGATGTCATCATCCTCTATTCTATGCTTCGTCGCTTGTGAAGGATGTCATCTCTATTCTATGCTTCATCGCTTGTGAAGGATGTCATCATCCTCTATTCTATGCTTCATCGCTTGTGAAGGATGTCATCATCCTCTATTCTATGCTTCATCGCTTGTGAAGGATGTCATCATCCTCTATTCTATGCTTCATCGCTTGTGAAGGATGTCATCATCCTCTATTCTATGTTTCATCGCTTGTGAAGGAGGTCATCATCTCTATTCTATGCTTCATCGCCTGTGAAGATGTCATCATCCTCTATTCTATGCTTCATCACTTGTGAAGGATGTCATCATCCTCTATTCTATGCTTCATCGCTTGTGAAGGATGTCATCATCCTCTATTCTATGCTTCATCGCTTGTGAAAGATGTCATCATCCTCTATTCTATGCTTCATCGCTTGTGAAGGATGTCATCATCCTCTATTCTATGCTTCATCACTTGTGAAGGATGTCATCATCCTCTATTCTATGCTTCATCGCTTGTGAAGGATGTCATCATCCTCTATTCTGTGCTTCATCACTTGTGAAGGATGTCATCATCCTCTATTCTATGCTTCATCGCTTGTGAAGGATGTCATCATCCTCTATTCTATGCTTGTGAAGGATGTCATCATCCTCTATTCTATGCTTCATCGCTTGTGAAGGACGTCATCATCCTCTATTCTATGCTTCATCGCTTGTGAAGGACGTCATCATCCTCTATTCTATGCTTCATCGCTTGTGAAGGACGTCACCATCCTCTATTCTATGCTTCATCGCTTGTGAAGGGGATCGTCATCCTCTATTCTATGCTTCATCACTTGTGAAGGATGTCATCATCCTCTATTCTATGCTTCATCGCTTGGGAAGGGGATCATCATCCTCTATTCTATGCTTCATCGCTTGGGAAGGATGTCATCATCCTCTATTCTATGCTTCATCGCTTGTGAAGGATGTCATCATCCTCTATTCTATGCTTCATCGCTTGTGAAGGACGTCATCATCTATTCTATGCTTCATCGCTTGTGAAGGATGTCATCCTCCTCTATTCTATGCTTCATCACTTGTGAAGGAGGTCATCCTCTATTCTATGTGTCATCTCCTGTGAAGGAGGTCATCCTCTATTCTATGCTTCATCGCTTGTGAAGGATGTCATCATCCTCTATTCTATGCTTCATCGCTTGTGAAGGATGTCATCATCCTCTATTCTATGCTTCATCGCTTGTGAAGGATGTCATCATCCTATATTCTATGCTTCGTCGCTTGTGAAGGATGTCATCATCCTCTATTCTATGCTTCATCGCTTGTGAAGGATGTCATCATCCTCTATTCTATGCTTCGTCGCTTGTGAAGGATGTCATCATCCTCTATTCTATGCTTCATCGCTTGTGAAGGACGTCATCATCTGTCTCTCCCACCTTTTCTTAGAAGTTTGGCCGTCTCGCTGGCGATGTTTACTGCGCAGCACTTTCTGGTACGTGCCCTGGCTTTAAGCAGTGAATGTTGTCATCATGTGACCATCTGTCTCAACTATATACTTTTGAGGGATCTGTAAAGAGGCAGATTGCCAGCTCCTCCCCAACTCCAGACAGCATTTTCTATGGAACTTTCCTGCTTCCTGCTGGTGCACTGCCTCGGGGAGGAGGTTGTTCTATTTCTTTCGAGACAGTAAATGGTGTGCAGTCTATTTGAGGCACATTAATACAGTATAATATTAGTACATTTTGAAATGGTAAAGGGTCATCCAACTGGTTGTGGTTGACATGGATCTCTGGTGGCCTTTCAGACAGTCCAATGAAGTGTTTGTTTTTTAAACACATTTTTGTTCTATTTATCTCATCTTCCTTGGGCCTGGCAGGGAGTGTGGTGTGCATGCCAGCTAGGCAGGGAGTGGTGTGCATGCCTGCTAGGCAGGGAGTGGTGTGCATGCCAGCTAGGCAGGGAGTGGTGTGCATGCCAGCTAGGCAGGGAGCATGCCAGCTAGGCAGGGAGAGTGGTGTCCATGCCAGCTAGGCAGGGAGAGTGGTGTGCATGCCAGCTAGGCAGGGAGAGTGGTGTGCATGCCAGCTAGGCAGGGAGAGAGGTGTGCATGCCTGCTAGCTGCCCCCCCCCCCCAATCTCTTTCAACAACCAAACCAAGAATAATACAGAGAACTATGCAACTATACTAGTATACTTCTCTAACTATGCTAGTATACTTCTCTAACTATGCTAGTATACTTCTCTAACTATGCTAGTATACTTCTCTAACTATGCTAGTATACTTCTCTAACTATGCTAGTATACTTCTCTAACTATGCTAGTATACTTCTCTAACTATGCTAGTATACTTCTCTAACTATGCTAGTATACTTCTCTAACTATGCTAGTATACTTCTCTAACTATGCTAGTATACTTCTCTAACTATGCTAGTATACTTCTCTAACTATGCTAGTATACTTCTCTAACTATACTAGTATACTTCTCTAACTATGCTAGTATACTTCTCTAACTATGCTAGTATACTTCTCTAACTATGCTAGTATACTTCTCTAACTATGCTAGTATACTTCTCTAACTATGCTAGTATACTTCTCTAACTATACTAGTATACTTCTCTAACTATGCTCGTATACTTCTCTAACTATGCTAGTATACTTCTCTAACTATGCTAGTATACTTCTCTAACTATGCTAGTATACTTCTCTAACTATGCTAGTATGCTTCTCTAACTACTAGTATTATTATTATTACTGTTCTAGTATTATTTTTATTACTTATTATACTAGTTTTATTATTATTACTGTACTAGTATTATTACTGTACTATTATTATTATTATTACTTATACTAGTATTATTATTATTACTTATACTAGTATTATTATTATTACTTATACTAGTATTATTATTATTACTTATACTAGTATTATTTTTACCTACTTATACTAGTATTATTATTATTACTCTACTAGTATTATTATTATTACTTATTATACTAGTATTATTATTATTACTGTACTAGTATTATTATTATTACTGTACTAGTATTATTATTATTACTTATACTAGTATTATTATTATTACTTATACTAGTATTAGTATTATTACTTATACTAGTATTATTATTATTACTGTACTAGTATTATTATTACTTACTATACTAGTATTATTATTATTACTGTACTAGTATTATTATTATTACTTATACTAGTATTATTATTATTACTCTACTAGTATTATTATTATTACTCTACTAGTATTATTATTATTACTTACTATACTAGTATTATTATTATTACTTATACTAGTATTACTACTACTATTATACTAGTATTATTATTATTACTATACTAGTATTATTATTATTACTTATACTAGTATTACTATTATTACTTACTATACTAGTATTATTATTATTACTTATACTGGTATTATTATTATTATTACTGTACTAGTATTATTATTATTACTTATACTATTATTATTACTGTACTAGTATTATTATTATTACTTATACTAGTATTATTATTATTATTACTGTACTAGTATTATTATTATTACTTATACTAGTATTATTATTATTACTTATACTAGTATTATTATTATTACTCTACTAGTATTATTATTATTACTGTACTAGTATTATTATTATTACTTATACTAGTATTATTATTATTACTGTACTAGTATTATTATTATTACTGTATTAGTATTATTATTATTACTTATACTAGTATTATTATTATTACTGTACTAGTATTATTATTATTACTTATACTAGTATTATTATTATTACTGTACTAGTAGTAACAGTATTATTATTACTTACTATACTAGTATTATTATTACTGTACTAGTAGTAACAGTATTATTATTTCTGTACTAGTATTATTATTATTACTTATACTAGTATTATTATTATTACTGTACTAGTATTAGTATTATTACTTATACTAGTATATTATTATTACTGTACTAGTAGTAACAGTATTATTATCACTGTACTAGTATTATTATTACTGGTATTATTATTACTGTACTAGTATTATTATCACTGTACTAGTATTATTATTACTCTACTGGTATTATTATCACTGTACTAGTATTATTATTACTGCACTATTATTATTATTATTACTCTACTAGTATTATTATTATTACTGTACTATTATTATTATTACTAGTATTATAGTACAGTAGACCCTCGCTAATCCGGACCCCGTTAATCCGAACGGCATTAGGTAGCAAAAAATAATAATAATTCAAAATGCGTGCCATTATTGAACTTTGAACCTACCACGAGCATATCATACGATGCAGCTGCAGTGATATGGAGAAGAAAAGAGCACACAAGAGCCTTACCATTGAGGATCCTGGCCCAGCTCGGGAAGAAAAGCTACAAGTTACTAGCTAAACAGTATGGAGTTGGTGTCTCAACTATCTCAGACATAAAGAAGAAGGGCGGCAAGTTGCGAGGATGCAAAAGGAAGATGACTGAGATGGGATTCCGGAGTTCTGCTAAAAGAATGAGGATGGGAAGGGAACATAATGATTAAATATTACTTGTACTCCCAGTATTCAACCCACACCTGCAAAAAATAAACAAATTCAGAGTTCAATATAATAATATTCACTAATCCGAAAATTTCACTAATCCGAACTACTCAGATCCCCAGGCTATTCGGATTAGTGAGGGTCTACTGTAGTAGTATTATAAATATTACAAATAGACCTATGAGTATGGTTCCAAATAACCTGTGAGGATGGTTCCAAATAACCCTGTGAGGATGGTTCCAAATAACCCTGTGAGGATGGTTCCAAATAACCCTGTGAGGATGGTTCCAAATAACCCTGTGAGGATGGTTCCAAATAACCCTGTGAGGATGGTTCCAAATAACCCTGTGAGGATGGTTCCAAATAGCCCTGTGAGGATGGTTCCAAATAGCCCTGTGAGGATGGTTCCAAATAACCCTGTGAGGATGGTTCCAAATAGCCCTGTGAGGATGGTTCCAAATAACCCTGTGAGGATGGTTCCAGCTGGTATCCTCACTCTATTGTGTAGTGCAGGTATCCTTACTCTATTGTGCCGTGCTGGTATCCTCACTCTATTGTGCAGTGCTGGTATCCTTACTCTATTGTGCAGTGCTGGTATCCTCACTCTATTGTGTAGTGCTGGTATCCTCACTCTATTGTGCAGTGCAGGTATCCTTACTCTATTGTGCAGTGCTGGTATCCTTACTCTATTGTGCAGTGCAGGTATCCTCACTCTATTGTACAGTGCTGGTATCATTACTCTATTGTGCAGTGCTGGTATCCTTACTCTATTGTGCAGTGCTGGTATCCTCACTCTATTGTGTAGTGCTGGTATCCTCACTCTATTGTGCAGTGCAGGTATCCTCACTCTATTGTGCAGTGCAGGTATCCTCACTCTATTGTGCAGTGCTGGTATCCTTACTCTATTGTGCAGTGCAGGTATCCTCACTCTATTGTGTAGTGCAGGTATCCTTACTCTATTGTGCAGTGCTGGTATCCTCACTCTATTGTGTAGTGCAGGTATCCTCACTCTATTGTGCAGTGCAGGTATCCTCACTCTATTGTGCAGTGCAGGTATCCTTACTCTATTGTGCAGTGCTGGTATCCTTACTCTATTGTGTAGTGCAGGTATCCTCACTCTATTGTGCAGTGCAGGTATCCTTACTCTATTGTGTAGTGCAGGTATCCTCACTCTATTGTGTAGTGCAGGTATCCTCACTCTATTGTGCAGTGCTGGTATCCTTACTCTATTGTGCAGTGCTGGTATCCTTACTCTATTGTGCAGTGCTGGTATCCTCACTCTATTGTGTAGTGCTGGTATCCTCACTCTATTGTGCAGTGCAGGTATCCTCACTCTATTGTGCAGTGCTGGTATCCTTACTCTATTGTGCAGTGCTGGTATCCTTACTCTATTGTGCAGTGCTGGTATCCTCACTCTATTGTGTAGTGCTGGTATCCTCACTCTATTGTGCAGTGCAGGTATCCTTACTCTATTGTGCAGTGCAGGTATCCTCACTCTATTGTGCAGTGCTGGTATCCTTACTCTATTGTGCAGTGCTGGTATCCTCACTCTATTGTGTAGTGCAGGTATCCTCACTCTATTGTGCAGTGCTGGTATCCTTACTCTATTGTGCAGTGCAGGTATCCTTACTCTATTGTGCAGTGCAGGTATCCTTACTCTATTGTGCAGTGCAGGTATCCTCACTCTATTGTGCAGTGCAGGTATCCTTACTCTATTGTGCAGCGCTGGTCTCCACTGAGCCTATGGGTAGCTGGAGGAGACTTGCATATGAGAATATTTTGCCACTGTTCTGTGCGTGCTTGGTTGCTAGCCTGGTTGCTAGCCTGGTTGCTAGCTTGGTTGCTAACGGTGTACGTCTGTCTAATTGGCATGCCACACCTTAGAGGGGTGTGTGCAGCCATTGAGCTCATTGGTACTCTCTCTCTCGTCCGTACAGATCACTCTGGAGGCCATGAAGAGCACTATAGATGATGTGGCATTGCAAGGGATAGAGTTCTGGTCCACGGTATGTGACGAGGAGGTGGACTTAGCCATAGAGGCAGCAGATGCAGAGGACAGCGGTCACCCTCCCGCTCAGACATCGCGGTTCTATGTGAAGGGGGCCATGGACTACCTGATCCCTATCCTGCTTCACACACTAACCAAACAGGTCACCAACCAACTAGTCGTCACCTAGAGGGGTGGGGTGGGTCATCTGGTCAGGGTGGTGAGGGTCATCTAGTGAGGGTGGTGAGGGTCATCTAGTGAGGGTGGTGAGATCATCTAGTGAAGGTGGTATGTGTGGGAGTGGTGTGTGTATCTGTGAGGGTAGTGTCTGTTTTCCTGTGCTCACAGGAGGACTATGACGATGAGGATGAGTGGAATCCGTGCAAGGCTGCAGGGGTGTGTCTCTCTCTCATGTCTAACTGCTGTGAAGACGCCATCTTGACGGCTGTGCTTGCCTTCGTCTTGCAGAACATCATCAGCCAGGACTGGAAGTGCAGAGATGCTGCAGTCATGGCTCTAGGTGTGTGTGTGTGTGTGTGTGTGTGATGCTGCAGTCATGACTCTAGGTGTGTGTGTGTGTGTGTGTGTGTGTGTGACATTGCAGTCACTTCATCAACTGTCGCTCTCATTCTTTTGATAGTCACTTTGTTTGGCTCTCTCTGTCCCTGGGTCCCTGGCTCTCTCTGTCCCTGGGTCCCTGGCTCTCTCTGTACCTTGGTCCCTGGCTCTCTCTGTACCTTGGTCCCTGGCTCTCTGGGTCCCTGGGTCTCTGGGTCCCTGGTTCTCTTCGTCCCTGGATGTTGGTGTGCAGCAGATGTGTGCATCGGTTGCTCCAACAGTGTGTGCTAGCATCTCTGTCTGTCCATTTCTTCCTCCGTCAGAGTACCAGTGAACGACTATGAGCTCTTACTAGTGGCTAAGAGAAGTAGCTGGTTCCCTGCTCACTGAGAACGGCGCCATATGGCACTCTAACCTTCAACAACCAGTGCTAGTGCTATCTTGACCGTCAACAATCAGTGCTAGTGTTGTCTTGACCTTCAACAACCAGTGCTAGTGCTGTCTTGACCTTCAACAACCAGTGCTAGTGTTGTCTTAACCTTCAACAACCAGTGCTAGTGTTGTCTTGACCTTCAACAACCAGTGCTAGTGCTGTCTTGACCTTCAATAACCAGTGCTAGTGTTGTCTTAACCTTCAACAACCAGTGCTAGTGTTGTCTTGACCTTCAACAACCAGTGCTAGTGCTGTCTTAACCTTCAACAACCAGTGCTAGTGTTGTCTTGACCTTCAACGAACCTTCCGTCTCTTTTTCTTGCCATACTCTTCATGAGCTCATCAGGTAGCTCCATGACACTCAAAGCATCTCGCTCTGCTCTATCCATCTCCATGATGGACTGTTCTGCCCACGGAATCCTCTGATGCTTGCAGCAGCAGCTGCTAGAAATGAGATCGTTCACTGATTGGGTGAGCATTGTACAAGTATAACTGGCCTGGAGTGCTTGGATTCTAACATGGTGGAATCTCGCTTGTGCTTGTGTATGCAGAGCAGTTACTTGTCAGTTAGTAAACCTGATGGAGCCACCCAACTTGTGCACTATCACTAGCTACATAGGTAGGTGCAACTGTGGTCCACCATGATTTAATCTTCTCTCTTCCACGAGGTTGACTAGATCGCAGTGTAAAGTCTGAGATTCTGCACAATCTCTAATGTAGCAACTGTGCATGCTGTTGATGCCACCTGTGCTTGTGGTTGACGCCACCTGTGCTTGTGGTTGACGCCACCTGTGCTTGTGGTTGATGCCACCTGTGCTTGTGGTTGATGACACCTGTGCTTGTGGTTGATGCCACCTGTGCTTGTGGTTGATGCCACCTGTGCTTGTGGTTGATGCCACCTGTGCTTGTGGTTGGTGCCACCTGTGCTTGTGGTTGATGCCGCCTGTGCTTGTGGTTGATGCCACCTGTGCTTGTGTTGATGCCACCTGTGCTTGTGGTTGATGCCACCTGTGCTTGTGGTTGATGCCACCTGTGCTTGTGGTTGATGCCACCTGTGCTTGTGGTTGATGCCACCTGTGCGTGTGGTTGATGCCACCTGTGCTTGTGGTTGATGCCACCTGTGCTTGTGGTTGATGCCACCTGTGCTTGTGGTTGGTGCCACCTGTGCTTGTGGTTGGTGCCACCTGTGCTTGTGGTTGGTGCCACCTGTGCTTGTGGTTGGTGCCACCCGTGCTTGTGGTTGATGCCACCTGTGCTTGTGGTTGATGCCACCTATGCTTGTGTTGAGCCCTTCCATGGTCTGTCCTGCCCCAGCTATTGTGTTCTGAGAGAGACCTGTCTTGCTATTGTGTTTGAGAGTTTCCTGTCCTGCTATGGTGTTTGAGAGTGTCCTGTCTTACTAGGGTGTTTGTGAGTGTCCTGTCCTGCTCCTGCTATGGTGTTTGAGAGTGTCCTGCTCCTGCTATGGTGTTTGAGATTGTCCTATACCTGCTATGGTATTTGAGAGTGTCCTATACCTGCTATGGTGTTTGAGAGTGTCCTACACCTGCTATGGTGTTTGAGAGTGTCCTATACCTGCTATGGTGTTTGAGAGTGTCATGTCCTGCTATGGTGTTTGAGAGTGTCCTACACCTGCTATGGTGTTTGAGAGTGTCATGTCCTGCTATGGTGTTTGAGAGTGTCATGTCCTGCTAAGGTGTTTGAGAGTGTCATGTCCTGCTATGGTGTTTGAGAGTGCCCTACACCTGCTATGGTGTTTGAGACCTGCTAAGGTGTTTGAGAGTGTCCTGCTATGGTGTTATTACAGTTTTTGACTTGCCTATGATGTTCGTCATGCCTGGATGCTACGGGTCAGAGATGACGACACTCGACAACTTGTTGTGTAGACCTGTCTATTAAAAATGTGTTGTTATTGTTGTTTAGGCTCTGTCCTGGAGGGAGCTCAGGGAGATGACGTGGAGAAGAAGATAGAACAGGTGTGTTTTGTGTTGAGATCTGCGTAATTGGTGGGCCATGCAGTGTGTCGATGAATGTTTGTATGTATGTATCTATGGATGTATGCACAGGTAGCCCGCCTTAAATAATGTTGTCTTCTGTAAATTGGGAGTGGTCATCGTAGTGAAGGGAACCTAGCTAGGTTGGTCTGGCTGGTGAGAACATGTTGCGGTTAATAGCTGTAGTAATCCCTTACCAGATAGCTAGCTGCACATGCTGAATTGGCTGGTGAGGCTACACCATGGCTACTCCCCTCTGAGTGAGGCTCATGGCTAGTGAGGCTACACCATGGCTACTCCCCTCTGAGTGAGGCTCATGGCTGGTGAGGCTACACCATGGCTACTCCCCTCTGAGTGAGGCTCATGGCTGGTGAGGCTACACCATGGCTACTCCCCTCTGAGTGAGGCTCATGGCTGGTGAGGCTACACCATGGCTACTCCCCTCTGAGTGAGGCTCATGGCTAGTGAGGCTACACCATGGCTACTCCCCTCTGAGTGAGGCTCATGGCTGGTGAGGCTACACCATGGCTACTCCCCTCTGAGTGAGGCTCATGGCTGGTGAGGCTACGCCATGGCTACTCCCCTCTGAGTGTGGCTCATGGCTGGTGACACGACACCATGGCTACTCCCCTCTGAGTGAAGCTCATGGCTGGTGAGGCTACACCATGGCTACTCCCCTCTGAGTGAAGCTCATGGCTGGTGAGGCTACGCCATGGCTACTCCCCTCTGAGTGAAGCTCATGGCTGGTGAGGCTACGCCATGGCTACTCCCCTCTGAGTGAGGCTCATGACTGGTGAGGCTACACCATGGCTACTCCCCTCTGAGTGAGGCTCATGGCTGGTGAGGCTACACCATGGCTACTCCCCTCTGAGTGAGGCTCATGGCTGGTGAGGCTACACCATGGCTGGTGAGGCTACACCATGGCTACTCCCCTCTGAGTGTGGCTCATGGCTGGTGATGCTACACCATGGCTACTCCCCTCTGAGTGAAGCTCATGGCTGGTGAGGCCACACCATGGCTACTCCCCTCTGAGTGAAGCTCATGGCTGGTGAGGCTACGCCATGGCTACTCCCCTCTGAGTGAGGCTCATGGGCTGGTGAGGCTACACCATGGCTACTCCCCTCTGAGTGAAGCTCATGGCTGGTGAGGCTACACCATGGCTACTCCTCTCTGAGTGAAGCTCATGGCTGGTGAGGCTACACCATGGCTACTCCCCTCTGAGTGAGGCTCATGGCTGGTGAGGCTACACTATGGCTACTCCCCTCTGAGTGAGGCTCATGGCTGGTGAGGCTACACCATGGCTACTCCCCTCTGAGTGAGGCTCATTGCTGGTGAGGCTACACCATGGCTGGGCATATCAAAGCTTGGCCCCACAGACTATAGCAGGAGTTAATGAGAGTGTCTAGAACACAGTCTTTCTTGACTGCCACTGCGTACTTGTCATTGACATTATCTGGTTCTCGTTCACATGCTAGCTGCTCTCCAATGGCTGCTACTAGATGTGGCAGTAGACATGTTAGCCACAAATATAGCAGGTTCTTTCACAAAGATGTCTATCTCTTAGCCCTGTGCTTCTCTTGCATGTTATATTTCCATGGTCGATCTAGAGAACGAAAATTTGGCACAGCGAAGAAAAATTCATACAATATTTAGACACACAATATTTAGACACACAATATTTATAGACGCAATATTTAGACGTTATATGTTCAAACTACATATGGTTGGTATGTGCTAGACTAACAATGTCGGCAGCAACTAGCGTGTATGCTCTGATAGGAACCGTGGTTACTATGTACGTGCATCCGATCTGCCTGCGATGACTATTGGAAGGGTGTTACTATGGATTGCAGTAGTGAAGGAGTCCAGCTGCCTGTTAGGAGTAGTGCTAATTGTTTGGTTGCCTGAGGCTCAACTGTTGAGTAACCGGCAGAGGTCAAGAGTTCAAGCCTGCTGGAGCCAGGAATTTTTCCCCCCTCTGTTTCTTCCCCGTTATCTTCAGTTCTCAGGTTATAAGCTAATGAGCAATTATTTGGGCTGGTCTTGTTGCTATTTGCCTTCAGGCTACAATTGGAGACTGTTACTATAACCAATTGAGACAGAGCTACCTGGCTACGTGCCTACAATTGGAGGTGCAGTTCCTACTAGAGGAAATGTGGCCAAATTTAACGAAGATCTAAACAATGCTGTATTATATTGTTGATCTTCATTATATTAATAGGTAAAGGGTCTCCTGTAATGTTTCATGTCTGCATTGGTAAATCCATGTTTCATTTCTGCTTTGACTGGTTTATCTGGTATAGATATACCGACAACTTTGGAGCTCCTAACATTCTGCACACTTAGCTTGATAGATCTCTCTGTGTCTGTCTGCTTTCTCACCTAAAACAACAACAATAATAATGTTGCATTCTTATAACCAACCATCCCAAATTACGTGCAGTCAAAAGTGGGGACCTCAAAACCTCGTGCCTTAACTCTGGCCGGTGGTAAAGAGTAGTCACGTGACGAGGTAGACAAGCAAGGGTGCTCAAAATCGTATTTCTAAAAATTTATTTTCATCGCCCATGCTGGACTACGCAGTATGTTTCGGTGTCCAATGAAAACACTGATTTAGTAGAGTAGGGCTTCCCCATGCCACTGAGATACTCTCAGTGGCTAGCACTTTAATATCGGGAGCCTAACTGCAGAGAAGTAAGGCGTGCAGGATGTGATGTCCCAAACTTTGACTGCGCATAACTTGGCATGGTTGGATAAGAATGCATCCTCAGTTTATTAGTAGAGAGCTCACGGAGAGCGTTACTTCATATCTATAGTTCCTACAGTGTGAAGTGCGCAGAGTCTAGGGAGCTCCAAATTCGTGAGTACACGGTTTTGTAAAGATTTGTACTTTACACTTCCCCATATATAATGAGTGCAGTTGGTTTTCGATAATATAACATGGTAATGATCGTCAACAGGAAGAACACTTGAGATGGTGATGTTGGCTAGAGATTTGCACGTGAAAGCCAGCACAGTTGCTATGGCAAGCAAGAGGGAGAGCGCTATGTGCTAAAACCTGCAAGGCGAAGGACAACGCCTTGTAACGTCACAACTAACTGCCCTTCCAATAGTGATCGCAGGTAGATTAGACGAAAGTTATAGTAGCCATGGTTCCTATTAGAGCAAGTACGGGAGATATGTTTGGTTTTTATCATGTGCTTGATGGAGGCCGGAGCATTCGCTTGGAACATCTGCAACAATGTGCAGGGTTGTATACAGAAATTTTGCCAAGGGGGGGCGAACTTCAGATATGGAAAAATAAGGGGGGGCGAGAATGATACAATGATGGTGTATGTAATGTATAAGGGTGGTGTCTAATTTCAAGGGGGGGGGGCGAGAATGATACAAGGGGGGGCGCATGCCCCCCCCCCGCCCCCCCCTAAATACACCCCTGATGTGCTGATAAATGGCTAACTCTTTGGGGCTCGAAATGCTTGTAAATTAGTGTGCATTGTTTAGAGGATAAAGAGGTCTCTAAATGCTTGTAATTGGTGTGCATTCTTTAGAGGATAAAGAGGCCTCTAAATGCTTGTAATTGGTGTGCATTGTTTAGAGGGTAAAGAGGCCTCTAAATGCTTGTGATTGGTGTGCATTGTTTACAGGATAAAGAGGCCTCTAAAAGTTTGTAATTGGTGTGAATTGTTTAGAGGGTAAAGAGGCCTCTAAATACTTGTAATTGGTGTGCATTGTTTACAGGATAAAGAGGCCTCTAAAAGTTTGTAATTGGTGTGCATTGTTTAGAGGGTAAAGAGGCCTCTAAAAGCTTGTAATTGGTGTGCATTGTTTAGAGGATAAAGAGGTCTCTAAATGCTTGTAATTGGTGTGCATTGTTTAGAGGATAAAGAGGCCTCTAAAAGCTTGTAATTGGTGTGCATTGTTTAAAGGGTTTCTAATGCTTGTGGTGGTTTGTTGAGTCTTGGCTCTTGTATGTACATACCTAGTCATGCTCAGCTATGGCTTCTTATGTACACAATACATAACACCACCGTCAACATGTATGTGTGTAAGCTTAACACCACTGTCAACATGTATGTCTGTAAGACAACACACCGTCAACATGTATGTGTGTAAGCTTAACACCACTGTCAACATGTATGTCTGTAAGCCTCACCACTGTCAACATGTATGTCTGTAAGCCTTAACACCACTGTCAACATATGTCAGTAAGACAACACACTGTTAACATGTATGTGTGTAAGCTTAACACCACTGTCAACATGTATGTCTGTAAGCCTTAATACCACTGTCAACATGTATGTGTGTAAGGTTGCATGTGACTTACACCTCTGTCAACTTGCATGTGTGTAACACACCATTGTCAACATATGTGAAAGACTTAACACCTGTCAACATGTACGTCTGTAAGACTTAACACCTCTGTCAACATGCATGTGTAAGACTGCATGGCAACGTAACAGCTCTAGCTAGGACCAGGAAGCACTCGCATCCCAAGGCCTACAGATGAATATCATTAATGATTATAAATAAACAAACACCACGAGTCAGTATCTTAATTATATTCAGGCGTTTATAATGAAATTCGTGCTTTTTTTTTGCATATCTGGATTTTTCCCCTTGTAACTAAGGCAGGTAACTAAGGCTTGTAACTAAGGCAGGTCCAAATGCATTTAGATGTGTGAGTGTTTGTATTGCAACACTGACTGCTGAGTCAGCACCTAGTGGATATGGTAAAGTCTATCCCCTGCAGTGCAGCAGTTGCTGCCACGCCCCTCCACCCAACTGTGGGTGTGGTTGAAGTATCGGCATCTCTAAGTCCAGTCCTGAGACCACACCCAATTCTGTGGTGTAGACCTATAGCATGAAGTGATGACAGTGCAACTAGATACTGACTCAGCAATTGCATGTCATTGGATGGTACCAGAACTATCATGATGGTTGCCACTTGTTAAAGCAGTGGTGTGCATTATATTGGCTCTGATTTTATTTGGCGTTGATGACTAATTATGCCCCAGGGCCTGCCGTGTATGTTATTCTGCTTGCTCGTCCATCTCTCCCTAAGCTTACCTCTCTCATCTTCCTCCCTCTCTCTCTGGTTGTAGTTGGTGGAGCCTCTTATCCAGCTGATGAGTGATGAGATGGTCCAGGTACGTGACTCTGTGGCCTGGACGATTGGTAGAGTGTGCGAGCATTGTCCCAAGGCCCTGCTTCAGGAGAAGAACCTGATCTCACTACTCCAGGCCTTCATGGTGGCGCTGGCCGGAGAGTTGCGTGTCGCTGTCAACGTCTGCTGGGTACGAAGTCATGCTAGGGGAGGCATCAGGGAGTTTGTTCTTGATGCATAGCTTCTTTAGAAGAGGGCTAACCAACCAGCTACTTGCATGGCAGTGGTGTCCTGTTGCTTAGCAACACGGCTGCACTTGTGGCCAGTCTTCCACCATAGCGATGATGGGGTGATGTCGCCATAGCAACTCATTGGGGTGATGTCGCCATAGCAACTCATTGGGGTGATGTTGTCCTGTTAGTGGGTGATGCTGACAGATCTGGTCTGGTTTGTAAGGGATTTACCGTGTTGCTACAGGCATTCTCCTCACTTGTGGAGGCAGCCTATGACATGTCTGTGATGGCATCCGAGGACGACATCCCACAGACCTTCTGTCTCTCCTCTTTGTACCAGAACATCATCTCCAAGTTAATAGAGACCGGAGAGCGGTCGGACGCTGGCTCCAGCAATCTACGCAATGCTGCCTACGAGGCAGTCATGGACATGATCAAGTTCAGTCCCAATGTAAGGGAAGGTGTTCTCTACATGAAGGAGTCCTTTACCAAACATATAGGTTGGCGGGGTTGTAAAGGTGTTGCATGTGACCTGTGAGGTGGTGCTGTGTGTGCATGTGACCTGTGAGGTGGTGTGTGCACGTGACCTGTGAGGTGGTGCTGTGAGTGCATGTGACCTGTGAGGTGGCTGGTGTGTGTGCATGTGACCTGTGAGGTGGCTGGTGTGAGTGCATGTGACCTGTGAGGTGGCTGGTGTGTGTACATGTGACCTGTGAGGTGGTGTGTGCATGTGACCTGTGAGGTGGTGTTGTGTGTGCATGTGACCTGTGAGGTGGCTGGTGTGAGTGCATGTGACCTGTGAGGTGGCTGGTGTGTGTGCATGTAACCTGTGAGGTGGCTGGTGTGTGTGCATGTGACCTGTGAGGTGGTGTGCATGTGACCTGTGAGGTGGTGTGCATGTGACCTGTGAGGTGGTGTGCATGTGACCTGTGAGGTGTGTGATGTTTATGTTGTGTGTGTGTAGGATACTTATGAGGTGGTGCAGCAAACTGCTCTGGTGATGTTGGAGAAGCTAAACGAGGGCATTCACATGTGCTGCAATGTAAGTGTAGACGAGGGTGGGTATTCACATGTGCTGCATGTAAGTGTAGACGAGGGTGGGTATTCACATGTGCTGCCATGTAAGTGTAGACGAGGGTGGGTATTCACATGTGCTGCATGTAAGTGTAGACGAGGGTGGATAGTCACATGTGCTGCCATGTAAGTGTAGATGAGGGTGGGTAGTCACATGTGCTGCAATGTAAGTGTAGACGAGGGTGGATAGTCACATGTGCTGCCATGTATGTGTAGACGAGGGTGGGCATTCACATGTGCTGCAATGTAAGTGTAGACGAGGGTGGGTATTCACATGTGCTGCATGTAAGTGTAGACGAGGGTGGGTATTCACATGTGCTGCCATGTAAGTGTAGACGAGGGTGGGTATTCACATGTGCTGCATGTAAGTGTAGACGAGGGTGGATAGTCACATGTGCTGCCATGTAAGTGTAGATGAGGGTGGGTAGTCACATGTGCTGCAATGTAAGTGTAGACGAGGGTGGATAGTCACATGTGCTGCCATGTAAGTGTAGATGAGGGTGGGTAGTCACATGTGCTGCCATGTAAGTGTAGACGAGGGTGGGCATTCACATGTGCTGCATGTAAGTGTAGACGAGGGTGGGTATTCACATGTGCTGCCATGTAAGTGTAGACGAGGGTGGGTATTCACATGTGCTGCATGTAAGTGTAGACGAGGGTGGGTATTCACATGTGCTGCATGTAAGTGTAGACGAGGGTGGATAGTCACATGTGCTGCCATGTAAGTGTAGATGAGGGTGGATAGTCACATGTGCTGCCATGTAAGTGTAGACGAGGGTGGGTATTCACATGTGCTGCCATGTATGTGTAGACGAGGGTGGGCATTCACATGTGCTGCCATGTAAGTGTAGACGAGGGTGGGTATTCACATGTGCTGCCATGTAAGTGTAGATGAGGGTGGGCATTCTGCATGTAAGTGTAGACGAGGGTGGGTATTCACATGTGCTGCATGTAAGTGTAGACGAGGGTGGGTATTCACATGTGCTGCATGTAAGTGTAGACGAGGGTGGGTATTCACATGTGTAGACGAGGGTGGGTATTCACATGTGCTGCATGTAAGTGTAGACGAGGGTGGGTATTCACATGTGCTGCATGTAAGTGTAGACGAGGGTGGGTATTCACATGTGTAGATGAGGGTGGGTAGTCACATGTGCTGCATGTAAGTGTAGACGAGGTCAATCTGCAACTGAAATGATATGACTAGCCTTGAGCAGTGGAGCTGATCTTCTATTAGCTGACTCTATCTCTATTGGCTGACTATCTCTATTAGCTGACTCTATCTCTATTGGATGACTATCTCTATTAGCTGACTCTATCTCTATTGGCTGACTATCTATATTAGCTGACTCTATCTCTATTGGATGACTCTATCTCTATTGGATGACTATCTGTATGGGATGACTATCTCTATTGGCTGACTACCTCTATTGGTTGACTCTGTATTGGTTGCTTCTATCTCGATTAGCTAACTATATATCTGATTATCACTATTGGCTGACTCTATCTGTACCAATTTGCAGCTGTAATGATAGATCCTGCCTGTGTAAAAATAGAATAGGTTGCAAATAGATGCTGGGCATCTAAAAATATAAT
Source organism: Cladorhizidae sp. MBARI D1340-BT2 (assembly GCA_028752905.1). Lineage (NCBI taxonomy): Eukaryota > Metazoa > Porifera > Demospongiae > Poecilosclerida > Cladorhizidae > Cladorhizidae sp. MBARI D1340-BT2. Next base: position 36,586,893 of record JAQNBH010000012.1, on the reverse strand, counting down.
GGGTTGTGATTAGATGCTGGGTGTCTAAAAATAAAATGGTTTGTGCCTAGCTGATGGTGTCTAAAAATAGAAGGGGTGTTCTCTGCTGTGTAGAGGTTGACTGTTGTTGTGTTGGCTTGCAGCCTGGAGTGACAGGGGCAAGCAGACAGCAGCTGATGGATGCCATGTCCCTGCTGTTGGCTACCATGCAGAGCCTACTACGACGCCTGGTGCCCAACGATGTAGCACAGATGAGCGACCAGGTCATGGAGAAGCTGCTGCAAGTCAGCATGTCGGAAGGCATCCAGGAAGATGTCATGATGACCGTGGGTGTGCTTGTAGATGGTGAGTTCCTCTTGGGAGAGTGGGTGTGGCCTCAAGTTGTTATATTGCTGTAGCAACCGCAGTTGTCACAGCCACTGGATGCTGGACTAGCACTGTTTATTTTATTTTACATTCACATCATGTTGCAACAGCCACTCTTAGCAACAGCCACTCGTAGCAACAGCCACTCTTAGCAACGGCCACTCTTAGCAACGACCACTCTTAGCAACGGCCACTCTTAGCAACAGCCACTCTTAGCAACGGCCACTCGTAGCAACAGCCACTCGTAGCAACAGCCACTCTTAGCAACAGCCACTCTTAGCAACAGCCACTCTTAGCAACAGCCACTCTTAGCAACAGCCACTCTTAGCAACAGCCACTCTTAGCAACAGCAACTCTTAGCAACAGCAACTCTTAGCAACAGCCACTCTTAGCAACAGCCACTCTTAGCAACAGCAACTCCTTAGCAACAGCCACTCTTAGTAACAGCCACTCGTAGCAACAGCAACTCTTAGCAACAGCCACTCTTTGCAACGGCAACTCTTAGCAACGGCCACTCTTAGCAACGGCCACTCTTAGCAACGGCCACTCTTAGCAACGGCCACTCTTAGCAACGGCCACTCTTAGCAACGGCCACTCTTAGCAACGGCCACTCTTAGCAACAGCCACTCTTAGCAACAGCCACTCTTAGCAACAGCCACTCTTAGCAACAGCCACTCTTAGCAACAGCAACTCTTAGCAACAGCAACTCTTAGCAACAGCCACTCGTAGCAACAGCCACTCTTAGCAACAGCCACTCTTAGCAACAGCAACTCGTAGCAACAGCCACTGTGTGTGGATGGATCTTTCTCACTGTCATCCTTTCCTTTGCGAGACAAACTCTTCACTTCTGCTGGAAGTCAAACATTATTTAAATGGACGTCCCATAAGCGCTCTCAATCATGGTAACTCATCAATACCAATTCACATGACTACCTGTCATTATGCCTAGCGCTAGAAGTATGGCCACCCCTTTCATTGCACATACGCTAAACCCAACTCTGCTAACATTAATTTCTACGGCGTTTGAGAGCAAGCCGCCGGACTTAATTCCCAACAGATTTAATTCCCAACAGATTATCTGGCTCTATGTGCTTCTGTTGTGTTGCCGCTGGCAGAAGTGGGTGTGGCAAAGAGGAACTGTCCTTGTGTGGTAAATTATCAAGTACCACCCTTCATTGTTGTTAGGTAAGGTTTGGTTACAGATGTTTGTTGCTTTATGTATGTGCTGCAGTGTTGGGAGAAACATTTCTGAAGTACATGGAAGCATTCTTCCCCGTGCTACTGAGGGGCATAGCAAATGTGGCTGATGTGCAGGTAGGCTAGTCACTGAGAGGCTCTGCAGGTAGGCTAGTGCCACTGAGAGGCTCAGCTCATGTGCAGGTAGGCTAGTGCCACTGAGAGGCTCAGCTCATGTGCAGGTAGGCTAGTGCCACTGAGAGGCTCAGCTCATGTGCAGGTAGGCTAGTCACTGAGGGGCTCAGCTCGTGTGCAGGTAGGCTAGTGCCACTGAGAGGCTCAGCTCATGTGCAGGTAGGCTAGTCACTGAGGGGCTCAGCTCGTGTGCAGTGCCACTGAGAGGCTCAGCTCATGTGCAGGTAGGCTAGTGCCACTGAGAGGCTCAGCTCATGTGCAGGTAGGCTAGTGCCACTGAGAGGCTCAGCTCATGTGCAGGTAGGCTAATCACTGAGAGGCTCAGCTCATGTGCAGGTAGGCTAGTGCCACTGAGAGGCTCAGCTCATGTGCAGGTAGGCTAGTGCCACTGAGAGGCTCAGCTCATGTACAGGTAGGCTAGTGCCACTGAGAGGCTCAGCTCGTGTGCAGTGCCACTGAGAGGCTCAGGCTCATGTGCAGGTAGGCTAGTGCCACTGAGAGGCTCAGCTCATGTGCAGGTAGGCTAGTGCCACTGAGAGGCTCAGCTCATGTGCAGGTAGGCTAGTCACTGAGGGGCTCAGCTCGTGTGCAGTGCCACTGAGAGGCTCAGCTCATGTGCAGGTAGGCTAGTGCCACTGAGAGGCTCAGCTCATGTGCAGGTAGGCTAGTGCCACTGAGAGGCTCAGCTCATGTGCAGGTAGGCTAATCACTGAGAGGCTCAGCTCATGTGCAGGTAGGCTAGTGCCACTGAGAGGCTCAGCTCATGTGCAGGTAGGCTAGTGCCACTGAGAGGCTCAGCTCATGTACAGGTAGGCTAGTGCCACTGAGAGGCTCAGCTCGTGTGCAGTGCCACTGAGAGGCTCAGCTCATGTGCAGGTAGGCTAGTGCCACTGAGAGGCTCAGCTCATGTGCAGGTAGGCTAGTGCCACTGAGAGGCTCAGCTCATGTGCAGGTAGGCTAATCACTGAGAGGCTCAGCTCATGTGCAGGTAGGCTAGTGCCACTGAGAGGCTCAGCTCATGTGCAGGTAGGCTAGTGCCACTGAGAGGCTCAGCTCATGTGCAGGTAGGCTAGTGCCACTGAGAGGCTCAGCTCATGTGCAGGTAGGCTAGTGCCACTGAGAGGCTCAGCTCATGTGCAGGTAGGCTAGTGCCACTGAGAGGCTCAGCTCATGTGCAGGTAGGCTAGTGCCACTGAGAGGCTCAGCTCATGTGCAGGTAGGCTAGTCACTGAGAGGCTCAGCTCATGTGCAGGTAGGCTAGTGCCACTGAGAGGCTCAGCTCATGTGCAGTGCCACTGAGAGGCTCAGCTAATTATTAATTAACACCATAAGTGGATGTGGGTGTGTATGTTATAATGAAGTGTGTGTGTGTGCAGGTGTGCCTGGCCAGCGTGGGGTTGGTGGGGGACTTGTGTCGGAGTATCTCCTTGCAATTGCTTCCACTCTGCGATCAATTGATGACCGTCTTGTTCAATAATCTGGTAAGCTGGCACATGAGCTCTCAGACGTGGCATGTGCGTTGTCTGTTATGATGGAGAGATGTGCAGCATTGTCTCATACCATGTAGCAAAACTCGGAGGCTCATCGCAGCATCAAGCCACCTATCCTGTGTGCTCTTGGAGACATAGCGCTGGCCATCGGCTTGAAGTTCGCCTGCTATCTGGAGGTCGTATTGAACATCTTGTCCCAGGCTGCACAGTTCAACGTCCAGGGTTCGGACTATGACCTTTTGGAATATGGTAATGAGCTTCGCGACAGTTGTCTTGACGCCTACACTGGCATTGTGCAGTCCCTCAAGGATAACAGTGCCGACAACAGGGAGAGTCATGGTTAGTGCCTCTAGTACCTAAATGGCACGTGCCTGGGTCAGCTTCTGCAATGGCACGTGCCTCAATTACAGCTAATGACACACCTGGTCTTGCCCTGTGGGCATGCACTTCCATGTCATGCTACATCCTGTCTATGCTACATCCTGTCTTCTATGCTGCATCCTGTCTACATCCTGTTGAAACTGTCTGCTACATATGCTTATATCCGGCCACAAATGCTTGAAGCAATCACCAAGCTCTGAGTAGGTGGAGTGCAGAGTGCAGATTTCTCCCACTAATAAACCTATCAGTTTTTATTTCTTATATAGTTGAAAAATTAGTAGATATGAGTCTGACTGTGTGTGCTGACAGCTGATCAGCTAATCATCACTGTGTGTGGTGTTCTCCTCAGTTTGGCCTGGTGCTCCCACACAGAGTGGGTGGTGGGTAGAAGAGATCTTCCTAATCATCGCTGTGTGTGATGTTCCGTGTGCATGAACACAAAAAGGATGTCAAATTTGTTACTGACTACACGGAGGCTAAGATAGATGATTGTATTTCCGCAGAGCGCGAGTACCTTCAGCTGGTACTAAATATATATTATATAAGGAATCATTTTCCCATTTAAAAAATGCCATTTTCCATTCCATGTTTTCCTAATGACATCATCATCTGTGTTTGTTTACAATAAGACTTGTTTTGTATTGAACTCAAGCTGGTTTAAGGGGGGACTGTACCGCAGAAAAACCACAGGTTTATAAATCGCCATAACTTTTTTCCTATACATTCTATGCAGATTATTAAAAAAATCCAGGTTGTTCCTTATGCTTTGTGCTTCCTAAGGATATGTTGAATGTCTGTCTCTACAGACATATATTCTTAGAAGATACATAAAGATTCCCCCCTAAAAGTGACCATTATCAGCTCTGCGATCATAACTGCCCCAGTTTTCAAGATCAAAGTCCCACACTTAGGTCAGATGAAAGAGGAGGTAAAAATCTAAGGTATGTAAGAAACAGATTATCAATAACCATCGTGGTTGCTGAGTGGCAAGCCAACAGAGTTTGCTATGGGAGAAATCCCCGAGAAAATCCAAGACCTCACACTTCAAATGACCATAACTTATCAACACTTGTAGTAATTAAACATCTGTTTCTTACATTTCTTATAGAATTAGAAGAGCTATCCAGTGATATAAAAATTAAAAAATTGAGTGAAGTGTAGGATACGAGCGGTACTGAAGGAAAAAAACAAGAAATAAGGAAACATTGGTAAAGTTATATAGGGCAATGAAATGTTTGAGTTTATGGAATCGCATGTAAAATGTGTTCTCTTGGTAATTTCTTGATCTGTTCTTGTAGTTTCTTGTACTTCCCATGCCCTGAAAATCATAAATAACATCTATACTCTAGCCATTTGCAAAGTTTTAGAGGCATTGGATGCTCCATTCCGAAGTTATGTTGGTTTTTGTCCATGCAATTTCACTTCATCTTGATTCAAGAATTGAAGAAAAACCCGAAGAGACTGCCAACCGAAGGGGAGACAGTTGCATTTTTTTCCTGTGGTTACAACTTTAGAGCTCCGTAGATTCTGCAAACTTCATGGTATGGACTTGATATATAGCTCAAAAGATAGGTCTCTCTGTGTGCTCTCTTTTGATACTAAAATATGTTTCATAGGTATAACTATAGGCAAGTTACTAGACCCTAAAGTGGAGGGACTTCAAAAACCTGCATCCCAAAAACCTCATCCAAAATAACTCCAGATTGCTAAGTGCTAAAGATTACCAGTGGCTAGAGGAAACCTGCCTCTATTCAATGACCTTTTTCATTAGGCGTGGAAATGTAAGTACGTGGTCAAGCGAGTGGGTGGAAAATTGATTACGTTGAAAATCAACGTAATCAATTTTCCACCCGCACGCTTGGCCACGTACTAAAATGTTAACGCCTAATGAAAAAGGTCATTGAATAGCCTAGGGCTTCCTCTAGCCACTCTTACCATTTTCAAATTTTTAGCACTTAGCAATCTGGAGTTATTTTGGATGAGGTTTTTGGGAGGCAGGTTTTTGAGGTCCCTCCACTTTAGGGTCTAGTAACTTGCCTATAGTTATACCTATGAAACATATTTTAGTATCAAAAGAGAGCACACAGAGAGACCTATCAGACCTGCAGAATCTTATGGTAAGGAGTGACCAAAAAAATTAGCGCCTATATACTATTTTATGGTTTTGTGGAACTGCATAACTCTACAGTAGTTATAGTTAGTTATCCCACATAAGCTGCAATTGCTAAGAGGAACGTCTTAAGGCTATATATGTTACAATGCTGAGTGAAGGTTATAGCTACAAGCCACCTGTAGCTATGGCAGTAGCAATTGGAATCCATGAAAATACCACCGTTTCCTCTTCATATAATTTCATGAATAACACAGAAAATGATTTTATCCTATAATCGTCTCCCATAGGCCAGAAAATGATTTTAAGGGGGGGGGGGGGGGTATACAAAGTGTTATTTAAGAAACTTGTGGTTGTATTCCATGGTGTCCTCCCACTTCACTCAGTGGACTTGATATAGAGCTCAAGAGATAGCGCTCTCTGTGTGCTCTCTTTTGATACTAAAAGCTGTTGCATAGGTACAACCATACCCAAGGTACATGTAGTCAAAGTTAGGAACCTCAAAATCTGCATGCCCCAATTCTCTGCAGTTCTAACTCCTAATTGGGAAGTGCTAGACATTTGAAATTAGTGCCAGTGGCTAGAGGAAACCATACTCTGTTTTTCATTAACATGAAGTGTGTGGTCAAGCACCAGCTGGAAAAATAATTTTAGGAAATTGATTTTCAACTCCCATGCACATACTGGGCTTCATCTAGCCACTGGTACTGTCTATATAGCACTTGCCAATTAGGAGCTAACTGCAGAAAATTGGGGCATGCTGGTTTTGGGGTTCCCAACTTTGACTGCCTGCCTCTTGGCCTGGTTGTACCTATGCAACAGTTTTTGGTATTCAATGAGAGCACACACAGAGAGAGCTATCTCTTGAGCTATATATCTTTATCAAGGTCATAAGAGAAGGGAGTGGTCAGAAGCACAAGTTTTTATAGCTCTTTTTTTAACCACACGTGTAGTGTTTTTTTTTTATGTTTTAGGCTCACAGATCAAAGCAGCAGATTAAATATAGTTTTGGTTGTTGATAGCTTTAATTTTAAAAAACCTCCTTTGCCCTCGGTAGTGAACCAGCTGTCCTGGAAAAGAAGGACATAAATACAATTGTGTTCAGTTATCATTCTATCTGCATCTTCACCACCATGCTGGACTTGCGGTGAACTCACTACCACAGGACTCCCAAGTGTCCAATACATTGCCATGACAACCGTATTTCCTTGAATACTCCCCTGTGCGAACTATTCATTTTTAGAACCTGCTCATCCTGCGAATAGCATGTTAAGGCTTATTTGGGTATTAATCATCAAATAAAGATTAGTGCGCGATCAATTCAAAGGTGCGAGCTATTTCAGGGAAGACTGAAGTTTGGGGGGGAACTATTTGATGGTGTGAAGTGATCAATGGCACGAAGAGGTTGAGGAAATGTGGTAAACTGAGTTATGTCAACACAATAATGGGCGTGTGCATGTAATGGGCATGTGCATGTAATTGGCGTGTGCATGCAATATCTGAACCAAACTGCAGTTGGTTTACTGAAAGCCTTCATACTTATAATTCAATCTGCTTAAATATGCTCAGTCAAGATATCAGTATTGATGGTGACATAGAGGATACAATAGTTAACAGACATTCCTTTAGGACCAGGTCTACTTGTTGTTGGATTGTCTCTGTGTGTGTGCGTGCAGATGTTGTGTTTGCCATGGTGTCCCAGCAGCTACCCTTCATGGTGAGCTACGTGGTATCTGTGGCTGTGGACGAAGACAAGTCTGACACAAACCTTGGCAATGCCCTTGGACTAATGGGGTGAGAGAAGGACTGCTGCTTGTGTTGAGAGAGAAGGGTCGCTAACATTTCCTTTATTTTCCACAGGGACCTTTGCTCTGTTTTTGGGACGAAGTTGGACCTGTCAGTTAAAGAAATCCAGGTAGCCCTTTGCAAGCTGGTGGTACAAGGCAGGAAATCTCGCACAAAGAGAACCAGACTAGTGGCTGATTGGGCAAGCAAAGAACTCTCGAATATCTTACAGCAGAGACCGCCAGATACGAGGTGTGTTGTAGGTCATTCTCTCGTGTATGAGTCGGCTGCGGTGAAGCCTCCTATATCCATGCAGCTTGGAATCAGGGGGTGGCAGTAACTCAAAAAAACCAACTCCCATAACTAACAGCCGTAGCTTTTGGAAATGAACAACTTGAGCACAGCATGTCATGTTGTAGCAAGCTGTAGCAAGCCATTAATTACTAGGCAAATACATCCTATTCTAGAAACCTTCCCAGCAAGAGAGCGTCCTTTTGTGGATGATCCAGTTCAGGAATGTTTCATTGTATATAGATGAAGAGCCTCCAGAACAATGTTATAGATGCAAGCAGCTCTAAGGAATCCTCTTTCTCCCTCTGCTCCCCATCACTTGCCTCTCCCTCTCTTTCTCTCTTCCCTCCCACTCTCCTCAACTGCTTGTGTTTCTCTCCTCGTGTATTTTTGCTCTTTAGTGCTAAATGAGTCCTCTTCCAGCCATTGTGGCCAGCTGGCTGCTACGTCTCCACTTGTTGTTGCTGCACTGAGAGAGAGAGAGTGAGAGAGAGAGAACATGCCTTGCCATCCAGAGGGACTTATCCTACACTATTATTGTTGATTTGTGTGTCAATGTGTGTATGTGTTTTATATTATAGGCTAGTAGGTCTGTGTACATGTGCGTGAATGAAGAGAACTAATATTTAGGAATATTGTTTCCAGAACACTCATGACTAGTACTTCTAGTTGCTCTGTTTCTATGTTGCTCCTGGCACGAGACACACTTGCTTGGTGTGTGGCAGCAGCCATTCAACTACTCCAACCATGTTAAAAGATATCTCTGGTGATAAGAGGGTTTCCATATGCTGGGAGAATGTGGTCTCGAACTCTTGCATGACCAAAGTGAAGTGCTTGTATGCTATATATATATATAACTTGATTGCAGTGCATACCTGACAACTGGTGATGGTCAGCAGGCATACTTAACTAGACCTCTTACTAAGACTATTTTCTATATCCCTATTGAGAAGGTGATTATAAATGCCTATGGGTATCCTGAGTTCTATTGGGCTATATATTGTAAAATGATCCATTATATATCTCTGCTTGACTCACTTGCATTCTCAGCTGCCTAAATGGTGCTTTCATCCTGCTATTGGTTGAAATGTGTTTTGTAAACAAACGGTATCCTTGAATGGACTCGGCAGGTCTCGCTGTGCAAAGAATGACGCCATCCAAGACATTTTGAAAAGCATGACTGGATGGCGAATAAATTATGAATCAGTTTGTTAATTGTACGAAGGAAAAGTTTGGAGCAAGTACATTAATTGATTCCTCCTGTGTAGCAGTTCTACAAATGGTTCTTGGACCTGTTCATGCACTCTTCACCGTGATGATCTTGACTTGTGTCAACATGAGGATCACCTACTGAGGAGATTGTTTTCTCTTAGAATTTGTTCCATGCCCGGTAAAGCTTTACCTAGTTGGTAGTAGCCCTGCCCATCACTCGTCAGGATTGAGTTGAGAGGTGTGTATAGGAGGAAGGTCCGGCACACCCAACAGGTAAAGTAATAAATGTGATAATATATTGCTATTGATAAGTCCTTCCCGACATGGCTAGATAGATGTGGCCCATACTGATCTCGTCTGGAAGGTAGGTGATAAATGCAGCGGATGGACTGACTAGGTAGGTTGTTGATTGCCTTGAGTTGTTATTGGCTGCATTAGTGACATGCTGTCACTGTGTTTGGAACTGTAACTACACTAGGCATACAGTGAGTTCTGTGGAACACAGCATACTCCACATTTCCCTAGGCATACAGCGAGTTCTGTGGAGCACAGCATACTCCGCATTTCCCTAGGCGCATACAGTGAGTTCTGTGGAACACGGCATACTCCACATTTCCTGTAGACTGTTGATGAGAAATCGAGTCCCAAACTGCTCCCCTTGTGTTGCTTCACTGGATTCAGTAGTAATGGCTTTGAATTGTCAATGATGCAGAGGATGGTTGCAGCTGTTTCCAGTTTGACCAAGAAGATAAAAGGAGAAGGCCCCAAATCAAATACAAATACATAATGCAGCCCACATATCGATGGCAGTTCCATTGGGGAATTGCAGTGAAACATTTTTGTCATTTCTTGCAGCAATATCCCCTAAGCTTGATTCAACAAGGCCAGCTGCAACGGCAGGTAACGTTGGTACCAGTGTTGTGAGTGAGTAACCAAGCTAGCTACATCCTGGTTGGGACGGCATATTAATGGACCAAAACAACAAACTTGTGGAACAATTTCACAATTCTGGTGTGACATCGTACAATGAACTGATATTTCCAGATTTGAATTTCAAATTCTAAACGAGGATTAGGACATTTTGACAAGTGGGCTAGTCAAAATTGTGGGCCTGAAATGAGAGGAAACAAAAGCTGAGCGGTTGGTGCTTGGGGAAGTGAACATTCAACACTTAAGTAAGTCGGCAGTGCCAGAGCAACTTGGAGTTAGTTGTAGCTCTTCCTTGTCACCATGCAGGTATATATCACTGAAGAGAGCCGCATCTGAGGATGGAATTACTAAACCGTGACGTGCAATGATCTTGCTCCAGAGTACAATGGCTTCAATACAAAACGTGCCCTAGAGAATCGTCAATTGTGAATAACCAGGATTTTTAAATAACGGGCGTAATCTACACACCATTTCAACATCACTGATCAGAGAATGTACGTACTGGGTATCATCTTTACCAATGACGAGGAATTGTTGCTGTTAACATGACTTGGGTGGACCAGAATAATATATTCCCAAAGTTCGTTCCATGTCTTGCTGGTATATATGCTTATGCTAAGCTTTGTTGGAGCTGTTGGTATATACTGATGGCCAGAAGTGGGCTAGAAGATGTTCTCATATCTACATTTGCTGGAGTGCCAAAACTTGTTTCTGGCAACCAAAAATATCCACAAAATGGGTGAAGCATACGCATTGTTGAAACCAGTGATGCTCAACTAGACTTGACTTATATATATGCAATGATGGAGCTCAATGAATAATAATTATGTTGAATGCAAAGTAACACAATCATGCAAGCTTCTGTTGGAATGCCTCTTGAAGCCAGCATTCATTATATAGGAGGATGCAGTTTGTTTAGGTAGAGAGGTAAGGGACCTTTCACTCCACTTGTCTGCTGTTTTAAAAAATGTTAGCATATTTCTTCTCATCGAGCAAATGTGAACTATATAGTCCAAGGGCTGCCGAAACCCCCCCTCCCCCCCCAGTCTATATAACTGCCACTGTGATTTTATGTTAGTTTAAACACAGGTGTTTACAAAAATGCTTGATATACATGCAATTTTTGGTTGCAAGTATGTTAAATGAGCAATCCAAGATGGCCGCTGTGCACTGCTGGCTAAATTTGATACAAAATACTATTTTTTAATCGAATTGATGTAAATATAATTTGGGATTGGAGAAATTTATTGGAGATATAATTTGTCCATTTTGAGGTCTTCCTTGTAAGAAAAATATGGCCACTGGTGAGGTTAAAAATAGCAGTTGATTAAGTTTGCATAGATTCGTAATTAATTAGGCAGTGTCAATTGGATAGTATCAACTTGCATCTTCTGATTTATATTTTTTTCATGTACTTTTCTTTTTATTAGCCTTTGTTAGGCTAGTAACCTGTTCATTGTTAGCCAGCTTATTGTGTTACCAGGGCCCTTCTCTGTGGACTAGTTGTATATAAAGGTTCAAATATACAGTATAATTGTTGTTGCACTTATAACCTTCAGAATTCCCAATAGCCAATTAACTTTGGTGGTTGTTTTTGGACAATGAATACTTGGATATTTATCAGAGTGATATAGGAATGGTTTACATAACATTTCTTCTTCTTATTGTTATTGTGTTGTTGATACTGTTATTATTTTTTGCTTCTGGTATAGTTAACATTAAAATATATTTAATATAAGTCACCAGGATGCAAGGATAAAATATATTCAGTTAGCAAAGCAATCTTTGAATCAATAGAAAAAGCTGCAAGGACCCATCAGTTAATTGACAAAACAGACTCTGAGCAGTGTGGCAGAATATGTGAAGGCATCCCTGATAGCATTGTAAATGGCTACCATCGTAAGTATTATCAGCGTTTCATATCAACTTCAAGAATTACTAAACGAAAACATAGTGAGATTAAAGATCAATGTGATGAGGTTAAAAATCCTTGCAAAAAAAGCAAATCCAACACATCAACTCTACTTCCTCAGGATCATTGCTTCTTATGTTGAGATGAAAAAGCATAATGATAAACTGATCAAGTTAGCTTCTAAGTCACGTGAGTCTGAAATTAAAGAGAAAATTATCTTAAATCAATACCCTAAACTGATGTCTTTACTTCATTTGGATCTGATTGCCAAGGATGCAAAATATCACAAATCATGCTTTGAGTCGTATATCCCACCCGAAAAAGGATATCTGCCACAACCAGTGAATCAGTCGATTCCAAAGAATCCTTGGCTGCACAAAAAGCTGCATTTCACCATGTATGTGAACCTGTGGATAATCAAATCATCAAGGGAGCACACATAGAACGTATCACAATGTTGAGGGAGAGATACCTTGAATATTTGCTATGTTATCATCCCCTAGATTCTATAATCAGGACTACAAAACATACAAACTCAAGGCTAAACTAATGAAACACTTCGGCCATACCATCAAATTCTGGCAACCAAACTACCGCAGTGGATTAATATATTCCAGTCATGTTCCACAAGTTGCTGCAATTGAAGTTACATTTGAAGCTGCTCCCATTCAAGGAATCTTGACATTGTTGGAGATTGCTGGAATGCATGGAAAAGAAGAGTCTAAGCATCTTCACAAAGATGTTAGGGCAGCACAAATTAGGAAGTCTGAAGAGGCAGTGATAAGGACTATATATGAACACGATCAAGAGCTATATCAATCCATTTGACTCGGAGAGACAAAATATTATTGTATGCCTTTCCTCTGGAATTCCTGCATCTCAAGAACTAGTCGTTGACCTCCTTGATGATACACCTGGAGAAAGAGCATTGAAAGACTTCCTGGAACTGCGAGTATCTGGAGGCTTTGTAAAATTTCATGAGCCAATCAAGAAGAGGAACCATCTGACATTCCAAAAGCAAGCTGAGAGTAAGACTATCAAGGCCAGGAACAAATGTATTTCTATACAAGCTCAGCGCAATTTGTTTGGGTAGCTCATCCTTTTATCAGCTCAACATAACATCAGTTTGGAGAAAGCATTGTCATTTGAACTTGGAGTGATTCCTTGGAGTATGGCAACTGCAGATGGATGCCCAGACAAATCAACACTCCTGCATCATCTTGAAGGGGACTTCCAGATAAGTTAGTGGCCACATAATGCTGCTACCATCATTGATGCTGCAGCACACATCCAGGCTCAATCAATCACAAGAACCTTTGGGGAACTAGCAGAGCAATTGTGGAATACCTTGCCTAAAACTCACCGTGTCGATTTTGTAAATGACACCTACATTCAGGCATCAATTAAGTCCGTTGAGATTTCAAAGGCTTCTTGTCGAACAATCAAACCAAGAGCCAGCTCTCAAAGTTTATCTTGAAGGAATGGCAGTCTCCAAAATATGCCTCTAGGCTATGGGGTCACCAGATCATGTTCACTCTAGGTAAAGAGTGCTGGGAATTGACGAGTGATGTTGAGTTGTACTCACTGACCTACAATGATCTTAACAGCAATAAGGTAAACAAAAGGAGGAGGATCGATATCGTTGCAGTGCGACATCACATTGGTGCCAGTGTTAGTGAAGCAGTCCTAGGCTTTCATGCTTTTACCGGGTGTGACACTACCAGTGCATTTATGAGAAAGGGGAAGGTCAAGCCTTACAAGAAAATGCTGAGTGATCCTGCATTCATTAACACTTTTGGCCAGCTGGACATGATGAAATTGTCACTGAAGAGGATCATAAGGTGTTAGAGAAATTTACATGTGGTATATATGGCTCGAAGACCACATCTTGTACCGGTTTGATGTTTTCTTCCAACGCTTTTCAACAAGGAAATCTAAATGACTACTGAGCACTGACATTGGCATAGATATCAGCCTACTGCCACCTTGCCAATCTAGTCTCAAAATACACATTCAAAGAGCAAACTTCTAATCATACATTTGGTGGAGAGCACTGATCAAATCTCCACAAATTCCATCTCCATTGAAACATGGTTGGGTCTTAGAGCAAGGCTCACTGCATTTCCAGTGAACTCACAATGAGATGATGCCAACTGACATAGAAGAAATCCTGGTTAGCTGCCAGCAGTCAAACCAAAATGAAGATGAAGATGAAGAGTCACCAATATGTAGCTCTGAGGATACTTACTACGAATCAGACTAAGTTTGAATGCATCCATGACCACATCATATAATTTTACAATGAAGATGACCTTAAAATGGATAAATTGTTTTCTAATGAATTCCTTGACCCAAAATTAGTTAAAATTGATATTGCACATGGTTTTTTACTCAAAAGAAAACATTTTGCCCAAATTTAGCCAATGGCGCACAGCGGCCATTTTGAATTGCTGATATACCAGACATGCAACCGGATAATGCATGTATATCAAGTCATTTTGTAAATAACTATGTTTGAACTAACAGAAAATCAGAGTGCAGGTTATATAGACTGGGGGGGGGACCTTTTCAGTATCTAGCCACTGGTCTAATACATGTGATGGTCTGTAATACTTGTGATCTCTATATGCAACACCATCCCGCACTTCTCAAGAAGTTTATGGCTGGACAACAACACCAGGAAGACCCATATGGTCGGATCTCTTGATTAACATGCATCTGAAATTATTGGCTCTACATTGAATGAATCGCCTCTTGCAATCTGTGCCCTTTATCCGAGTGCATGTGCCGATCACATGATATTGATGCCATGAAAGAGGGGGAAGTGCAGAATGTTGTCACAAGGAGGTGAGTCATGCAGATCAATGCAGATAGACTGAAGATTCGTGGGGCAGTATCAGCAGGTGCTGACATATTTGACCATGACAAAACCCCAGCCACTGGTGTTGTGGGCCTAACTATATTCTGGCAGAATTGTGGATGATCCTGCAGTGATTGTGCATAATGCTATGCAAATAAAAGCTCCACAGTTTTGTGGTTGTACTATGAGGGATAATGACCTTCAGGATTTAACAACAATGTGAAGCCCATGGCATCTGTAGCAACACAGACATGGCAGTGCTCAGCACATTCTGGATACTAATCTCATCTATGCATGTGTCATTGACGTGGCTTCACTGAGAGATATAGAGATCTTATTCTCCTATGATCTGGCTCCTCACCCCACATCTCTGTTTGAAGACAGTGGGGAGGTGAAACAAAGCTGCAGGTACAATGTGGTGCACATAACATGCACCTCCAGAGGTAGTCATCATTGATGTATGTGCCATTTTGTGGACTGTCTCCTGGCCAGCTTAACCTGCAAAGGTCTCTGCAGCCATGATCTGAAGATGAATGGATGTGCTGCATGTAGTACAGTACAAGTGCAAAGGTATGGTGTCAGAAAGGGTCAAGTCATGTCTACAGACTGCCAAAGTAAGCCATGGTGTTGAATATAAGTGCTAACGAGGAGAACAAGTCTTTTCATGTCCCTCGAGGCAAATGTGTTGTCATAACTATGAACGACATCCTATTGATCCAGTAAACACTCGTGAGGGAGCTGATGTCATAATGGCATGCCACATGATTCACGAAGCTTCCACTTGCCAATTTGGGTAGTATCTGATGACACAGATGTTCTTCTCATCTTTGTTTACTATGTGCATGTCTACCAATAATCTGCCAGAAGGCACTGAAGTGATAATGGAGGCAGTCTCAGGAAGCCACGTCATTAACAAGGTAGTCAAAAGTCATATTGCTACTATTCTCGACATTCTTGCAGCAGATCTGCCATATAGTATTTTCCTCTGTTGGCATTGGCAAGACAACATTCAAAAAGCTACAGACATTTGCTGATTCGCTCGGCCTTGGTGACCCATCACACCATCAGCATCCCTTCATTACATCAGAGATTCAGTATACAACTACACTCCTATGGTCACCAAGTAGGGCCAATCAAATGTGTCACTAAACAGCATGCGTGCAGTACTTCTCACAAAAAGAATAGCTGGCAAACTAGTGCCACTAAAGCTGAGCAGCCTGCCACCACTACGGCTGCTTTCAGGCATCATTGTCAACAAGCCCATTTCCCAACATCCTTCTGGAAGGCTGTGGTCAAAGCCTTCACCACCGGTTCTAGATCCCTTGCAATGTAGATGGCAGAATGGACCAGAACTCCGACCTGTGTACACCTACAGAGCTACCTGCACCAAATAATGCGCTCAATCCATTTAGCTGTGGCTGTAATGGTGACTGTAGCACAGGACTTTGAACTCACTTCTGTGCACAAGTCTGGAAATACAGCGGCCGATGTCAAAATCTAATGAGAGCAGAGAACAGTGAAAGTGAAGAATGAAGTAACACTTCCAGGACAGCAGATAGTGAAGAATATGTTAGCCGGCACAGTAAATAGACATGATGGAAGTGAACTTGAATACCGTGATGTAAAATAGATGCTAAACATAACCTTGATATATATGTGTGAGATTATTAGTTGTGCTTATTGCTGACTATATACATATATTTATATAAAACGGCGTGTATGTGTGTGTACAAATGAAAGTTACGCACTTGGCTCCTTCATGTTCCATTGTGTTTCCCTACTCTAGTTTGATATCAAAATCATGTATCCTTGCAAATGACCTCCATAGTTGTGGTCAGGTTTTCAGCAGACATCTTGGATTTTCTGTGTGTGCATTTTTCATGCATATCAAACAAACAGAGAGGGAAGGAATAGAGATGATGAAGTTGGAGAAAAAGAGGTACAGGACATGGGAACGTGTGTATTTATGAATAAGAAATTGCTGTGTATAGATAAACTAGGTAAAAAGGGTGAGAGACATGAAAAATAATATGGAAATAATAATATTGTGTGAAACCATTTTGATATACATATTTATCAGTTGAGGGGGATCCCCTGCCCCAAACAGACAATGTATCATAAATACTCAAATTCAGTATTAATGATTTACAAGTTTTCGGGTTGACATTTTGAATTTTCGCATTTTGACAAAAACATTCAATGTTTCGCATTCGGAATGGAACTCATTAGATTCAGATATTTAGCATAAAAAATTGAGCTAGGAACTATTGCGAGAAAAAAGAAAAAAAAGTCATGTGATTTCTAGCAGCCAATAATAGCAGCAAGACATGTGCCGATCCTAATTATATAGAAGAACACAGACTACATGATATATCTTTGCCGAGACTCTGAACAGCTTGAGGAAAAGGCCTATATATGAATGAGGCAGAAAGGACAACAGACGCACCACTAACAGATCAGCCACAAAACACAAATGTTCCATGCTAATGAGGTGCTGGAAAAATTACATATTTGATTGATTTGTCAAAAAAAGAAAGGAAATGAGGTCATCCCCATGTATAATATTATATAATCATTTGAGCCTTTAATCACATACACTAACGCAGTAGGACTAGCCATCCCAGTACTTTTCTATATTCAATAGCTCTGCCTTAACACAGCATTGAGCACTATTTGTAGCCTTCATCAGCAAACTACCTTCTAAGTATATGTACTGTTATATATAGTTCTTGTTTATACATCCGTCATTGATCATCACACATGGAAAAAATGCTTTGAATATCAAAAAATATATTCCCTATATTTATATACAATGCTGCTGGAATGAATTGCTCGGTGTGGCAGTGTATGTATATATGTGTGTGCATCAACTGTGTGATTTGCCTTCTAAAGATATTCCTGCTCAACTTTCCTGTCCTTATTGACATTCCCACTTTCTCTCTTCCTGTCTACTTTTTTTGATGATGCTAAAAGAATGGATTAGCTTTTTCGTTTTGCATAACCACTCTGTATACATTGTTATTCACTATGTAGGGCCTTCACCTATCACGTATTAGCATAGTACATGGTGCTAGCTTCTCAGCAGCTAGTGGTGTAAGTATGACATCCTGCACAGCATAGTTTGGCAGAATAATTTTAAAATGTCAATTTACCTTGCTTGTTTATGCAAGTGATTAATGATTCACCTTGCTTGTTTATACATGATGATTAATGATTCACCTTGCTTGTTTATACATTATGATTAATGATTCACCTTGCTTGTTTATGCAAGTGATTAATGATTCACCTTGCTTGTTTATACATGATGATTAATGATTCACCTTGCTTGTTTATGCATGATGATTAATGATTTACCTTGCTCGTTAATGCATGATTAATGATTTACCTTGCTTGGTTATGCGAGCGATTAATGATTTACCTTGCTTGTTGATGCGAGTGATTAATAATGATTTACCTTGCTTGTTTATGCATGATGATTGATTGTTTATGCATGATGATTGATTCACCTTGTTTGTTTATGCATGATGATTGATTCACCTCGTTTGTTTATGAAAGTGATTAATGATTTACCTTGATTGTTTATGCGAGTGATTAATGCTTGGTTATGCGAGTGATTAATGGATTAATGATTTACCTTGCTTGTTAATGCGAGTGATTAATGATTTACCTCGCTTCATTATGCGAGTGATTAATGATTTACCTTGCTCATTAATGCGAGTGATTGATGATTTACCTTGCTTGTTAATGCGAGTGATTAATGATTTACCTTGCTTGGTTATGCGAGTGATTTGGTTATGCGAGTGATTGATGATTTACCTTGCTTGTTAATGCGAGTGATTGATGATTTACCTTGCTTGTTAATGCGAGTGATTAATGATTTACCTTGCTTGGTTATGCGAGTGATTAATGATTTACCTTGCTTGTTAATGCGAGTGATTAATGATTTACCTTGCTTGTTAATGCGAGTGATTAATGATTTACCTTGCTTGGTTATGCATATGATTAATGCAGAGTGAGCACTATGTTTGTCTTGACCAGATGTTTTGAGACAAAATTGAAATATTATGTAATGTGTATGGAATATGCAAATTTTGCTTATCTAAACCTAAATATCTAAACCTAAAAACTAAAGTTTGTGTGATAATATTAGTTCTTGTTCTTACCACTCACCAAATTTAGTGGCTACTGCCTTGCTGTGTGAACCTGTCAACACAACGTTGGTCGAGTGGTCTTGAAGTTTCTTGTAAAGCCATGGTGGTGCTAGCATCTTGGGGGAAAGAAGGCTGCGTATCGCGTGGTCTCATATAAAGTACATATCTTTGCTCGCATTCACTCTAGTTTCCCGATTTATATATCAAATTATAGCTTGCAGTCTATACTTTCTAATGGTAAGTCTATTTTGTTATTTTGTTTTGCCACAATTTTTTCCTAGCTCATTATAAGCTCTTCCAGTGCGGACCGTAAGCCGTTAAGTAAACCACGTTGCAGTAACGACCTTTGCGAGGCTCTTATTCGTAGTCAATCATAATGAGCACTACAAACTGCGCGTCTTGAAATTTTGAAAAAATATTTTTTTCACTCATTTTCTGAACATAGCTTTATGACATCACGTTACATTTTCATCTATAGGTCTTTTTTAGTAATGCTATCAAACAAAAACTCTCGCGCAAGTTGTAGAATATAAAAATTGCTTTCAAATGATATATTTTTTTAAATCAAAGGATAAAAAATATTCAAGTTATCATTTGAACGGTTTTTCAAAAATCACTTCAGAGATATTGAGCCTTGAAGTCCAAGCAGTTTGTAATCACATCCCAGCTGCCAGAAACACCCCCTGTTCACCAGAATACATCCCTCATTACTAGAATTGTGTGTACAAACAAAATGTTTGACTTTTCAGTCCTTTATTTTTTCAACAACAGCAGTATCCTACATCCTAACTACAACCTGAAAACCAACAATATATATATATATACATACACATAAATTAAAGACGCATCAGACTTGTTACATGTATGTTGCTTTGCTAATATTGAATTAGCAAACATAAACACGTCATCATTTGCAGGGCTCCCATGCCCAGGTCCATCCATCGTCACCCTCCACACATGTCTTCCGACACCCTCCAGTAATCCCTGAAAAACAATAGAACACAAACAAAAGTCATCCTCCACTAATTCCTAAGCTTGACAAAAAGACACATAAACAAAAGTATCTTCCAGTAATCTCTGTTTGACAATAGAAAGCAAAAGACACATAACAAAATAAAATGTTACAGGTCCCCCATTCCAGGACCATACAATGCTCCGCCCTCCATTGAACTCTGTTGCCTCTCGACAGCAAGCCTGACACTTGTTGCACTCATATGTTCTGTCTTACCCGCTCTACTCCATACAACAGAATTAAACTCATTTTGGTTGTGTATAACCAACCACCTAAACATTTGCACAAAAGATCCTCGGACATTAATTTATCAAAAACCTCCTAGCCTTGTCCAGAGCAATCATAGGCCTATCGGTACTGTTGGTACCTCACCTTTAGCACAAGCTGGATTAAACTTACACCAACTCAAAACTCGATCCTCGGACATTAATTTATCAAAAACCTCCTAGACTTGTCCAGAGTAATCATAGGCCTATCGGTACTGGTGGTACCTCACCTTTAGCACAAGCTGGATTAAACTTACACCAACTAAAAACTCCTGTAGGACAATACTCGTGTTGGGATGATACTCGTGTTGGGATGTTCCATAGTTGACTAAGAGTGATAAAAAATCGCTTTCACATCGCAAATCATCCCCTCTAGGTTGTCCTTTCTAATTGCTCCCCTATAGTAGGTTTGCATTTTAACTATAGACACACGACTAACCCCCCTAGCACCACCCAAAGACACTAGGACCGTAAGGCTCGACTTCAAACAACCGTTTATGTGCATTTGTATACCCATCACTAATTTATGTGTGTGTACGACACACGACTAACCCCCCTAGCACCACCCAAAGACACTAGGACCGTAAGGCTCGACTTCAAACAACCGTTTATGTGCATTTGTATACCCATCACTAATTTATGTGTGTGTACCTAAGCTTCAGTCTCTCCACTGAACGCTAAAAAAGTTTGTGTTCCTACAACTTCCATAGAACCCGAAGAGCCATCAAAATTGGCTTCACAATTTTTACCTTGTGACCCTCAAACCATTCCGTGTAACTTGCTACTGTTTCATCTTCAGGTCTTCGCGCACAAGCTTGACAGAACTTAAGGCCTGTCCACACTGCACACTGGAGTCGACTTAAGTCGTTTCATAAGTGTTTCTGCGCGTCCACACTGCAAAAAACAAGTCAACTTGAACTTCGAGTCGACTTTAAACGGTTACGTTTTGAGCCAACGAAATAGGTGACTTGAGACGGATGTAAACGCTTTCAAAAACGTAGAAATTGAGGAATGTAATAAACATTGCGCATCATATAGAACACTTTTTATTGCTCGAGCTCGCGAGATGGCTGGAAGTTGGGGAGTTGACCAAACGAAGGCTCTGGTCAGTATCTGGGCGCAGGAGGGCGTGCAGAAGGAATTGGACGGGGTGAAACGCAATAGGATAGTATACGAGCGCGTTGCTCAGCAGTTGGCAGTCCTTGGGATTGAAAGGACGTGGCAGCAGTGTAGGTCGAAGATCAAGAACCTAACCTTCAAGTATAGAAAGGTAAAAGTATATATAGCTATCTAGCTACTGACGCTATTTGTAAGCCTGCCTTTTTATATATTTTGAATGGTAGTTTCATATCCAGTCGAGCTGTAGAAAAATCTGTATGGCATGCAGCTATATATTAAACTAGTAGCTTTTACTGCTTTTACATTTTTGGTAGCTATAGCTAGCCATACTTTAAAAAAAAATGCAGGTGAAAGACTCGAACAAGGTGAGTGGGGGCTCACGAATCATTTGCCCATTTTATGAGGAAATCGATGCCATACTTGGCCATCGTGCTGCATCTGCTCCAGCAGTGCTCCTTGAGAGTTCTTCTATTGAGCAAGTCTATGGCAAGTCAACTATTCATTACTTTCATCTTTCATTTGAACTTTACACATATTTCATCTTGACAGAATGTGGTGAGCAAAATAGCGTCACTATCCCTGCTGCAAGTAGGAGTTTGACTCCAACAGAAGAAGAAGAGTCACTTCAGAACAACTGCCTCGACTCAACTCCCAGTAACTAACAATAATTATGGAGGTCTGAAAGCATTTCTTGTTGATTTTCATTCACAGTATTAGGTACAATGGGAGATTCACCAAGTCCCTGTAGTGATGGAGAAGGTGATGGTACGCTTGTTAGTGGTGATGGAGGAGGTTGCGCTGATGGAAGTGGTGCAGCAACCTCTAGTAGTAGCCATTGCGGAAGTACACCTAGTGGAGGGAGGACTAGTGTTGCTCGTGGTAATGGTGGGAATACCAGGCCCTGCAGTAGTATCGGTGGTGAGGATAGACGAAGGGAAAGCACCAGTATGCCCAGAAGACGAGGTATGTACTTTAAAAATTGCTGTATAACCCGTTCTTATCTGTCCACTTTGTCCCTCACCCTTCCTATCTCCCTCTCCCCACTTTCACCTTCACTCACAATTTTCCTTTTCCTTATTCCCATTATCAACCCCCCCCCCCCCCTTTCCTCTTCATTCTAATTCCCCCTCCCCCCCATTATCCTTCCTATATACTTTCCTTTCATACTTTCCTTTCATACATCTACACTCCAGGAACCAGGAGGCAGAGGGATTGGGAACATTCTGCTGAGCTAGCAGACATAATGGGAGAACTAAATAAGCAGACGTTGAACCTTTTAGCAGAGAACCAGAGAAGGAGCATGATACTGGAGGCCGAGATAGAGGAGAAGCGGAGGGCGCAAGAAAGACTCCATGAAGAGAGGATGTATTCCATGATGATGAACTTCATGCAGCAACTTTCAGGCCCATCCTTTTTCCCTTCATCACCTGGGATCACGCACCCTCCACCTCCAATCCCACCTGCCTTCCAAGAGACATCTGCCAACAATTCTTTTCCCTCAGGGTCATATAATCAGGAAAATTTTGATGATGTACAGTAATAATTCCAAATTGCACTGCTAATTATAATAAGTGTAATAAGTGCAATCCTGTAGATATACTAAAATAAAGGTTATCAAGTTGAAAGGTATTGCATAATAGCATCACGTACAGTCTTTCCATCAGTGATAGCTCCGGATGAGCTGTGACTAGATGAGTGTGCCTCATTGCCAGTCTGATGATCTTGAGTATCCCACTCCTCAAGAAAAGCATCTCCGGAAATCTCACACATGTTGTGCAGTGTCACACAAGCTGCTACAATGTCAACAACATTATTTAGTTTGCAATCCAGCCTCTTCATAAGGCACCTCCACCGCATCTTTAGTCTGCCGAATGCATTCTCCACCACCATCCTGGCTCTGCTTTGACGATAATTGTAATGCTTTTGAGATTGTGTGGTGAAGGCATTGTCAGGGTAGGGTTTCATGAGCCAAGGGAGACTAGGATATGCAAGGTCGCCCAAGATTACCAGTGGGACCTGAACACGGCAAATGCAACACAATAGCAAATACACACCTGTAATACAATGTAACTATACCTCTATTCCAGAAATGTTTTTTTTCCGGTCTGGAAAGAGAGTACCGTTCATACCTTTTCTATAAAGAATCGAGTTTGAGAAAACCCGTGCATCATGCACTTTACCTGGCCAGCCAATGTACACGTCCATAAACAAGCCACGAAAATCTACCATGGCTTGCATGATGATCGAGTAATATCCCTTGCGGTTATAATAGTCGGATGCACTCTCATCAGGACGTATTATAGGTATATGTGAGCCGTCAATAGCCCCAGCAGCCTGTGGAAAGCCCCAATATGCCTCAAACCCTTCTACAATCTCTTTTAACTTATCACCTTGTGGTATTAAAACATATTGGGGCAGCAGGTGAGTGGCTATTGCATGGCATGTCTCTATGACTATTACACCCACAGTGGAACGTCCTAGGCCAAACATTTCTGATAGTGTCCGATACTCAATGTTGGTTGCCAACTTCCAAATGGTTACAGCAACCCTTGCCTCCACACAGATAGGTGACCTTAGGTGAGTTTCCTGGTGGAGAAATAAAAGAAGTAAAATTATGTATGACAACTATTAGTACATCATGTATGTACCTGTTTCTGTATGTATGGGCGGAGCTTCGTACACACAAACCGAAATGTATCCTCTGACATTCGGAGGTTTTGTTTCCACCATGTGCAGGCTTTTCCTCTCATTACCTCATCCCACCACTCTCTGGATCTAGCTATGCACCACGCCTTACGTCCACTGTACTCCGAAAGCCTCAGCCTTGATAGAGACATGACCATCATTCTTTGAATTGGAAAATGAAATGTTAATATAATGGCCACATAAAGAGATGCATTAAGAGCTGCATTACTACCTGTAACCAGCTATATAGCTAGCTAGAAAAAAATAGCTAGCAAGGTGTACAAGTAGCTAGCTAGCTATAGCTAGATAACTGACCCTTGTAGCCTCTGCCTGTGTATCTCAAATAAGACTGATCTTGCGTGGGCCTTCCTTGCCATTAATACTCTCCTCCTCCTTCTCTGAACAGCATGAGACTTCATCAGCCGTAGATAGGCCATCATCCACACGAAAAAAAGATACGTATTCGCCATAGCCTAGTTAGGTTTCGCGCACGCGTGACATTTTTGACGGCAGTGGGCGGTCCCGTGCAGCTGTTCATTTCTGTAGTGTGGACGCGCGCAAAACGACTTAAGTCGTTTTGCAACGGAAACGACTCGGAAAACGATTTGAAACGTTTCCATTTTTGTGTAGTGTGGACAGGCCTTTAGACATAAGATAATAATCTAAAACTTCTCCAGTGTCCCAAGACATCATCGCAACCAAGCCATAATTTGATTTGTGGCCCTGTCTAAGCCATGTGCCGTCAACAGTAATACTAACATCAATGATGTCTTCATGCCTAACCCTATAAAAATCATGTAACCTATGAGCGGCATCCAACATAATACTCTGTTACTGCATTTGCATCACTCCATGTAACCTATGAGCGGCATCCAACATAATATTCTGTTACTGCATTTGCGTCACTCCCTATTGACCTAGTATATTTAAAAAAACAAGTGGAACCAAGAGGGGGCAACATATCCATGACTGCAGTGATATCTTCCAGACCAGAATGACTAATTCCAGCAATGCGAGCGCACCCAGTACTGACTGGATGTTCAAAGAATGCTTCTACAGATACAGGGTTTGAGATGTCTCGAGTGTTACTACAATTTGAACAAAAAGTGAGACACCATGCCTGCCCTACGGGCTTCAGTTGCAAGGGAGCTCAGTTACCACATTGAATACACTTATTACACCTTTCTATGACCTCTCTAAGCTTATCTAAGTTTATTATACGATTACCCTTACCTAGTTCTCCAACACCACCCGAGTCCAAAGAGGTAGAGCCAGTAGATCCAGTAGCAACAGCCACAGAAGCAGCTGAACGATTCATGAGAGCCAACTTCTTCCTGGGCATAGTCACTGGTCATAGTCACAAATGGAACTGGCCTCTCTTCAGACATTTGCAATTGATTGGAAGGTAAGTGAAGGTTCACAGAAGGCGCTATCCCACCTACAGGATCCAAGAGACTCACTAACAAAGGAAGGAAACAGCTAGTAACTTTTTAGTACGGAGATAAACATTAAAACTTGCCTGGCGCGGCTACTGTGACAGGCTCAACAACAGCCGCCTGTAGGGCTTTCTTCTTCTTGTCGTCACTCTTCTTGAATCCTTGGCCTTTCTGTTTAAAATGCTTCTCTGTTCTCTTCCCCATAACTCAACAGTGTGAAAGTTTCAAGCGAACCGACTAAAAAACACGTGAAAAAACGTGCTTGTCTTAGAGGTTGCGCACTACCCCCCCCGCCTGGCCAATTCATTGCGCAAACGACTGGTAAGGGTCTCCATGAAATTGGCAACATTTTGATATATAAAAACTGTGTTTTGGGTAGGCGATCATCGCCGACCGCCCGATTGTAGCCAGGTAAGACTGGGAGAGAACCTCTTCCAATGTGCAGTGAAATGAAATGAAATGGAATAATAATGCACTGTATAAAAATGGCTATATCTTCTGATGCAAGTATTCACTTGCTCTGAAACTTGAAACTCAAACTCCAGACATACTATGAACCCTTTTGGGCCCCCCCAAATTTTTTTTTTTAAATATGTGTTTTCAGCCCTCTTCCCCCCTTAATGCAGAGTGAGCACTATGTTTATGTCTTGACCAGATGTTTTGAGACAAAATTGAAATATTATGTAATGTGTATGGAATATGCAAATTTTGCTTATCTAAACCTAAATATCTAAACCTAAATATCTAAACCTAAAAACTAAAGTTTGTGTGATAATATTAGTTCTTGTTCTTACCACTCACCAAATTTAGTGGCTACTGCCTTGCTGTGTGAACCTGTCAACACAACGTTGGTCGAGTGGTCTTGAAGTTTCTTGTAAGCCATGGTGGTGCTAGCATCTTATAGGCCCACCATAGGCTAGTGGTGGATAGTCAAGTGGTGAGAATCTTATAGGTCTATAAAGCAGTCCCCCCATTTTACCATTTTGAAAGCCTAACACCTCCCCCCCCACAACTTTAGTATGATTAGGTATATATATATTATTGAGCTAATCTAATTATTGAGTGAGTTTTGGTGGCTGACCTGAACACTCCATCATAGGCTGACATAACCTTTTACAAACTCTTTCCTGCCTATAGTATTAGACTCATTAACTGCGGCATCCAATTAACAAGATCCTTTAGACTTAAGTTCATGGACTTTTAATAACATTTTGCTACGAGTTACGCTGAGTTATGCTGAGTTATGGTGAGTTATAGTGAGTTAGGTAAGTTATAATGTTTTTTATATTAAATGAACACAATGTAGTCGGATCACATCTGTAGAGGTTGCATTTGTTTGTTGTCCTAGCAGAAGCCTTCGATTAGAAGCACTTGTGGTGGGATGGGGGGTTCATTTTCATCATACTCTCGCTTGGAAATACACATTTTCTGAAAACTGGAGAGAGAGAGCCTCCGGCCCACACAGAGTATATCCTCCCCAGAGGAGCGATGATCCTGACCTTAATCTTCTCGGAAGCATTGGTAAATTTGTACCCAAAGTTGGGAAGGACAATCAACTCATTCACACATTTTTAATTATCAATTTACATATTTATAGGCTGGATCAACTGCTTTTAAATGGCGAACAATGACTGCTAGCTACAGTTGGATACAATTATGACATTTTAGTTGTAATTGGATGAACTTATGAACTTTTGTAGAGATGAAAAACTAACTAGGATTGGTGTGGCTATGTATGTATGTAGCTCTATGGGCCACACCCATATGTATGTAGCTCTATGGGCCACACTCATATGTATGTAGCTCTATGTGCCACACTCATATGTATGTAGCTCTATGGGCCACACTCATATGTATGTAGCTCTATGGGCCACACTCATATGTATGTATATAGCTCTATGGGCCACACTCATATGTATGTAGCTCTATGGGCCACACTCATATGTATGTAGCTCTATGGGCCACACTCATATGATAGGGTAGACCTCACAGCCAACGTATAACTCTATCACTTTGTATGCTCTTTTGATACTAAATATTGCATTAGGTATTACATTACCTGAAGTCAGGTGGGCACCTCAAAATCTGAGTTCCAGTCATAACCACAAGGCTTCATTAGTGTTTATAAGTCCCACCCACCTTGATTTGAACATAAGTTTAGGTGTTTTTAAGGCACTCTCTGGTGTTTGTATTGCTCTAGCAAGACACTCAAAACTTAGATTGCACGAGCTTATCGTGAAGTGGAAACCGTTAAGAATTCCGTGCAGAGTCTTGGATCCAATGGGAATTCATTTAATGCTCGGGTTACAGTGAAGCAAAAAAAAAAGCACAAGCTGTGGGTCTTGAAGAGTCAGTAACCGAGAATTGCATCCAGGCAGCAACATCCAAGTTCATACAGAGAAGTGTGCCGAGTCTATAGAGTTCCAAATTCGTAAGCACAAAGTTTTGTTAGTGTTTATTTTGTTCCCCCACCCACTCCCTTCACATGAACACAAGTCCACTTATAATTTGAAAAATCATTCCCTAGTGTTTGTATTGCTCTACCAATCGCAGTTGTTACAACCACTCAAGACTTGATGTTGGAAATAGCAAGAGTTTGTGGGGGAAGCATACTATATGGCAAAACAACAAAACACACACACACACACTAGAAAGCATTTTGGATAGGCTACATTTTAGTATAAACATTAGAACCATAGCATGAATATGTGCAATGCTTATGACAAAATAACATGTTTTCAAGCCCCTCCCCTTTTAATTACACGTAGTGTAGATGGAGTGTAGCAGTGAAGACCAAGCAAGGTCCTGTATTATGCACATGGCAAGCACAGGTCATGCTGAACTGTGATATGGATGGGATTATTCCTCCTACCCCACCCCTGCCAGTGTTTGTGGTTGACTGACAAAACCAGGCACTATAAAAAAAGTGAGTGTTACCACCTAGTTGGGGGGGAAGTCCAATGGCTTACCTGTCGAAATCATTCATTTGTATCTCGCCATCAATTCCAAGGTTTTAGATGCCTTTTCCATTCAACCTAGCCATCTCCTGCATCTTTCTGCATCTCTCATCATGCAAGTCAGTGATCTCCTTCTTCATCCTGTCAGCCATGCCAGGGAACATCCTGTCAGCGTGCCAGGGTAGCCCTAGCCCTAGCCCTAGCCCTAGCCTAGCCCTAGCCCTAGCCCTAGCCGTCAGTCATGCCAGGGCACATCCTGTCAGCCATGCCAGGGAACATCCTGTCAGCCATGCCAGGGCACATCCTGTCAGCCATGCCAGGGAACATCCTGTCAGCCATGCCAGGGAACATCCTGTCAGCCATGCCAGGGCACATCCTGTCAGTCATGCCAGGGAACATCCTGTCAGGCATGCCAGGGAACATCCTGTCAGCCATGCCAGAGAACATCCTGTCAGCCATGCCAGGGAACATCCTGTCAGCCATGCCAGGAGGAACATAGCTCCAGAAAGCACAATATTGGCGTACAAGTCCTTGTGGATGTCTATGTCACACTTCATAATGAGTTGTAGGTGGTCTCATGGATACCGGCAGACTCCATTCCCAAGAAACTGGGCTAGAAGAAGACTTCAGGACGTCGGAAGCGCTCATTGCCAATGCTGATCACCTGACCATCGGGCAGCTCATAGCTCTTCTCCAGGCTACAACTGGAGGCAGTGGTTGACATCTCCTGCTCAAAATCTAGGGCCACATAGCCGAGTTTCTCCTTGATGTCAGAAACGATCTCATGCTCAGAGGTGGTTTTAAAAGAGTAACCACGCTAATTGAGTGTCTTAATCAAGTGGTCTGTCAAGTCATGACCAGCCAAGTCCAGGAGGAGGATAGCATGGGGGAGGGGTTATCCTTCATAGATGGGAACAGTGTGAGTCACACCATCACCAGAGTCAAACACAATGCCAGTGGTATGGCCAGAGGCATATAGGGAGGCACAGCCTGGATGGACACATACATGGCTGGAATGGCGAAGGTTTCAAACATGATTTGTGTCATCTTCTCACGGTTGGCCTTAGAGTTGAGGGTGGCTTCTGTTAGCAGCACGGGGTGCTCATCAGATTCCAAATGGAACTCATTGTAGAAGGTGTGATGATATTGACATGACTGCTTACTCCTCTGATGCTGTTGCTGACTAGATGTTGACATGACTGCTTACTCCTCTGATGCTGTTGCTGACTAGATGTTGACATGACTGCTTACTCCTCTGATCCTATTGATGACTAGATGTTGACATGACTACTTCTCTGATGCTATTGCTGACTAGATGTTGACATGACTGCTTAGCCTGTTCTTGTCGTAGGTGGTCTAGTAAACACTCTGAGCAACTATTATGAGCCTTATCTACTACATTTGGCATTTGGGAGTTGGCAGGAATGATTTTAGGTTCTTGACAATGAAGAATCGTTTATTTTCTATGTTTCCTCTTTTATTTTAAACGGAAACTTAGATATGCCTATGGCTGAGAGTGTTACTGTTATGCATAAGGTTTCATGACGGCCATAAATACAGGTATTCTGATCACAGCTCCTCTTAAGAGGTTGGCATCATATTGTCATGTTGGTTCTACTATTTCTTGTCAAATAAGTAATTAACCCTAGCCCTAGCCCTAGCCCTAACTACACCCTCCTCATCACGATAGATGTCACCAGTCTCTTTACAAACATCCCCCAAGGCGAAGGCGGCATTGCCAAGGGGGCAGATTTTTATGTCAGCCACTATAGGCACCCCTGGGCCCTAGTCCCCAGGGCCTGCCAGCCTGGTGGCCACCTCTGGGCCCAGGGCCTGCCTGATGGCCCATGAAGATTGTTCTGCAACACAACATCTTCTTGTTCAATGATTTAATGTATAGGCAGACCAGGGGAATGGTATCTTGGAAAGTGTTAGCTCTTGCACACACACGTCCCAACTGTCCTGTTAATACAAGAAGTATCCATCTTTTCCCAGCCTACCTGATTGTCTTTGTCATTTTCCTGGCACCTCTTCCAATAAAACCATGAAACCTGCAAGTAAAGTCAAACTCTCTACAGTGCACACCAAGCTATATATATTAAAATGGCATCTTCCCCATTGTCAGTGTAGCTCCGACAATGGGGAAGATGCCATTTTAATATATATAGCACAGTCCTCCTAGTCCA